>RCNN01000129.1:0-79811 GCA_003667245.1 Heterostelium multicystogenum | reverse complement strand
CAGAGAACAACAGCACTGGTGCAGGTGAATCAGTTCACCGGAAACTCCACATAAACAACAGCAGACTAAAATATACTTCGATATGAAAATTAAGAACAACAGAGCTGAGCTTGATCAATCAAAACTAGAGACCTACCTTCCAGATGAGGAATTTGCACGTCTATTCAACATTGAACCAGCAGCTTTTATAAATTACCAAAGTGGAAACAAGATCAAAAGAAGAGAGATTGGAAAATTACTATAGTTAGACAGACATACAAACTGACAGATTATTAATTTATGTAATCATCAAACAAAAACAACTTAACACAACATAACATAACATAGTATAAACATATAATATACATATATATAATACACAATTCAATGTTGTATACAACACCTAACATAACCCATACATTATTTATTTATCGAAATCCCAAGCAATAAACCCATTAGATGCGCAAGGTTGTGCATGAACTCTTTCTTCCATTCATACCATTTAAAATAAAGAAAAACAATAAACAATAAAAAACAACATTATCTATCTATATATATATTGTGATTGTATACATTATATATGGTAGATCTTTCAACAATCTCATTTGCATAAAAACTAATTATATTCACGACTTCAATGAATAATATATCATGTTTAGTGTGATTCATATGTTTCAAGTAAAACCCCATAGGATCCTTGAAATATTCATGGTGCTCCATGATCACTCACTGACCAAATATTAATATTGATAAATATTAATGCATTTAATTATTATTTAAAAGATCATATGAAGGAGTAGTAGTTGTACTCCTTGGCTAATATATGATCACTCACTCATATAATTTCATCATGTGGGTTCCATGGTGAATGGAATTGGATAATAAATAACGGTGTGAAAAGCAAAGAAACAAACTCACCTCCTCATTGCAATCATGATTGAATGTTACTTTTGTATGATTTTAAAATTAACAACTCGGTTGGTTATGACCCCCACACTATTATTACTGGTTGCAAGTTTAGCATTTTGGCTGTTGGTTTACTTTGGTAAACTAATCTGTATCTCTGCGTTGTTAGAATGAAGCAATTTGCACTACTGCATTCGCACACACACACACATTGTTTAGTAGCATCCAATTCACATCTAGTTGTACCAAATGTTGTTTAAAGTTTTGTTTAAATTTCATTGTCAACATTGGTCGCGACTATGTTATGTGCTAGAGTGAGAGTAGTATTCAATCTGGAGTGTGTGTTTGTTGTATTTATTTATTTATTCTCATATTTATAAAAATCCTTTATTTTAAAATAATGATCAGTCTGATCGCAAAAAAAAAAACCATTAAATGATAATCCTTGAATCACAGTGCATCTCAACTGACATCTTTGCACTCTCAGCCAAATCATATTTTAAAATTGGTAAAAAAACCACAAAACAAAAAAGTGGTGTGTTGTTTTTTGGTTTTTTTGATTAGAGTTTTGAAAAAACAGTGAAAGCACTGCTCACCTTGCCACTAACACACGCACTTTCTAGCAATAGAGTTTCTTCCAAATCAATCCAAATTAAAAATATGAATTTTGCAACTCTTATTTATTTTTTCCCAACTTCCAATCAAATACGTTGTAATTTTTGTTTTGTCTTTGTTAGATAAATCCTATCTCATCCTCTCTCTTATCACTCTTTGCTACAAGTCGACTTTTCCATTGAGGAAAAAATACAACTACTCCTAAGGACATCTCATTGTAACCTAACTAAAAAATAACTAAAAGAAATTTTAATCAAAAAAAAAAAAACATCTTTCAATTGATCAACTTACTCTCTAGTATGTCTCGCTGATATTTTTGTATATTTTTTTTTGATTTTTTTTTTTTAAATTTGCTGGACCATCCACTAAATTACGCTCCTAATCAATCACATTAAAACTTCTCTATTACTCATCTCCTATACCTCTCTTTGTCTCTGTGACTCCGTCACTCATCTTTTCCTTCCTTCCTCTCTTTCTTTCTTCTCTCCTCGGCTCTAAGCAAACTTTCTGCCGCTCGCTTCTTGTTCTTTGCATTGTCGATTCTACATCAATATTTGAGTTCCAATTTACACTCACTCCTCCTTTTGCATTAATGTCTGCGTTGTACCAACTATAACTTGTAATATCATCAATCAGAAATCAGTCAGCCAAAACAAAACAACTGCAACTGCCAACAAACTTTGAAAGACCCACACTTCATTTACTAAAAAACGATAAGTCCTGCAAACAAACAATCAGCCGTCCAACAAACACCATCAAAAAGTCATAACTTTTCATTTAGTCAAATTTGCACAAAACAAAAAAATCAATTGATTCAATCGTCTCGATCACATCATTCATATTCAAAAGTCAGTGCGTCGCATACCCAATACAGTATAGTAATATTTGTTGCCTATACAAGACTATCAAACCACCGTAAGTGATCGATCAAAAGCAAGCAAAAAATATTAATAATTATAAAATCTATCATTCATAACACCAACAACAAAGCAATCATAACAGTCAATTCATAATTCAAACTGTTACTGCAGCTCAACCTACAACAAAAATCCAATCTCATCACTGAATCATTTTTGTTGTGACCAACCATTCTTTTACTTTTTCAAAATTATATAATTAATTATATATTATAATTATATATTTAATACTAATCACAAGTTGCGAGTTGTGGTCAGTCATTGCATCAATGCATCAGTGTTTTATCTACTAGCATACACAATATCACCCAAACACCAAACAACATCAAATCAAATCACTCCTTCACTCACTCACCAGTCAGTCAGATAGAAATTAGTATATTCATTATATAAAATATTCAATTTCGAAACACCCATATCACATTCAACTCAAATCAATTCTACATTAACATTTCCAACTTTAAATAAATATATATATCTAAGTTAAAGTATATAATAATAATAATAATAATAATAATAATAATAATAATAATAGTAATTTGATTTGCTTATTGGATCTTCATATACAACAATCATATAAATAGTACTAATTAAATATAATCTCAAGCAATAGAATATAATATAATATAAAAGTAGTATACAAAATAATAATAATAATAATATATAAATTTGTAGTATATATATATATAAATATATAAATCTTCAATATCAAACCATTAGGAATAATAATAGAGTCAATAGCAATAGCAATTCCTACAACATTCAATTATAAGAATTAAAGTATTTTCAAGTAAAAAATAGATTCTAAAAATCTGAATTTGGTGTAAGTCGACGACAATCATTTTGCTGATACTCATGAGAATGATCGTTGAAATTAACCGAACTATAATTTATCTAATATTTATTTGTGAATTTAAATTCAAAATAGATCTACTCATCTCTATTAATATATATAAAAAGATTATAGTTTTGGATCAAATATTTTGGTAAGGTATGTCTAAAATATAGATATGTATAAAGTTCATTGTTTTATTGTGCAGCTCATTCATTTCACACCAGTCAGTCATTTGATTGTTTTCATTTCGCTACTATCAACAATGGATGTATAGAATATCAGTGTATTAGTAGTAATAGGAGGTAATTGATAGTGGTATTTCACAAGTGTTAAAATGAAGATCATATAAACAGTATTAGAATCAAAGTCGATATGTCAATCGACATGGGATGGGTAGTAGCTAGTTGGAATATTATATGAAAAGTTGATTAAATGAAATATTATAGATGGATCAGATTCTGTATAACATTTAGGAACTTTGGAAGGTGGGAGAGTAGTACAATAATATAATTACAAGAACAAAATAATTTAATAGCAAGCAATATCATCGAAATTCAGTTAAATAACTATAATGCATGAATATCTATAATATATTGTTATATACACACCTCATATGAAACCCATACTACTTTTCCACAATTTACATTAAAGTAATTTGAAATTCTTGGCACTTGTTGTTATTAGTTCTCGTTGTCGATATGTTTCTGTGAGATAATGTTGCTACGACCATATTACACCAATCATTTTATAACAGCCTATTGAAATTCTTAAATTAATTGGTCGGCTGGTTGGATAACGAAAGGGTGGTTTTGGATTTTAAAGAATGATTACTGACACCCCACCAGTCAATCTGTTGGTAATAAAATTCAAATTCAAGTTCACAACATGTATACAATCGATTCGAACTTGCTTTACAACAAGTATATTTCCAAGTAGTTTAATCACAATCAAATAACCTATCAACTAGAAGATTCAATACCAATCACTCCATCTTTCAGCCAGTCCAATCACACTGAATCTCAGTCATCTTCTATCTATCTTCTGACGGTTGATCCAAAAAAAGAGTTATGCATTAAAAACTTTAAAGAGCAATCCAAACTTGTTTTAAAATCAACCTATTTATGTATACATTTCACAATCTACTATTATATTATTAATTAAACGAGCTAAATTAGTATATATGATGTACATAGCCATATGTGCATTTACACTCTAAATCAATTCAAGTAATTGATTACCCCCAATAACATGCAATTAGAATCGAATTCAATTCAATTCAATTCAAATTCACTCAAGAATAATTGTTCGCAAAACAAATAACCACAATCCAATCAAATTATTCATTTGGCACCAATAGTATAATCAAACAAAGTAATCAAGATTGTAGTCTACTGTAATTGCAGTACTTGCCCATTCTTCGATTCCAACTCACTCCAACTTCTTTCACACAATACTCACTCATCAATCACCACACCACTAGACATTTTATTTATAAATCTGTGGTCCATACACCCCCTCTACTGATTGTTTACTACATTGTAATCAATCATGCTTTCTTGCTTTTTTTATTTTTAATTTTGCAATTTTTAAAATTTAATTTTTTTTTTTTTGTATTATAATTTCTAAAAACAAAAATTGATTGAAAATTGATTGTTATTATTGGTGTGTTTTGCTTTTGATGATAATTAAAAGATATACTCCAGAAATCAGTACTCACGGTAAAGATACACATCCAATCAATTATTGTCAATAATAGTAGTAGTAGAACAATCAGTGGATCAGTATACTTGCAGTAAAGGAGCAGTAAGAGTAGTTGACCCACCCACAAACAATCACTAGCAACAGACGTGATATTATACTTGCCATTCACTTTACTTTTAAGTTTAAAAATATGTGACCAACCACACACTTTCACACACCAATTCCTTCAAATTTCACAAGTGACTGCTGCTACCCAATCATTTATATTTATTTCTAAATATATACATATGTGTATATATTTATTAAGCAACTAGATACGTATTCCACTCACCCATAATCATATAGAACCTTGATCAAATAATTATAAAATAATAGTTTAGTTAAACTTAGCAAATTATTATTATTATTATTATTATTATTTCATCAGAGCGTGGTGTGCTATGTTGAGTGTGGGACGTCTGTGAATAATTATACTTGGATCAGGTGTCAATGTGTGTATGTGTGTTCAATTGTAAATCTATATTTTAAATAGATGATGTTAGTGTTGTTGATGTGCTGTTATGAAATATTATCAGCCAGTCAGTCAATGTCACTTTATGACTTGGTTGACAACATTCACATGTATACACTTCACCCAGCTGGGTGATGCCTACTGCATATGTCTAATCGATATATGTTATTGCTTGTGATTTACATGTGATTGAGCTAGTTGTGATATTCACACTCCTCAAGCTTTCACAAAATGTAAATCATTCATGTCTGTTCACAATCGAGAAGTCACCGTGTTGATCTACCGTATATTGTCTACATTAAATCATATTGTTATAGTAGTAACTGGAATTTTAAAATTAATTAAATACTAATATTCTTTACTTTTGACCTTTTCATAATTTAGGATCAGATTTGAAACTATTATTGTTGAACAACACAATCATCAGTCATTTGCCACTATTTAATCAGAAGAAAGATATACATTTTTCAAATCATTTATAAAACTCCCAAAACAAAATCAAACTAACAAGCAAACCAATCCAAACTCAACCAACATAATTTCATATTTAAATAACAATAGCAAACAAGTCATATTAATAATAACAATAGAAGTTGCCATCATTAGTAATTATTAACAACAACAAAATATTCATCAGCATAATCAAATTAATAGAATTGGCTAAAGTAAATATTATTAGGTTTTGCCAGTATATCATCATTACACACTTCACAAAACTCACACCCTCACTCATTTTCACTCAATCACACTCAACACTACTTCTTTGTTGTTTTTTGTCAAATATTTCAGATTTACACACAATTTCAATCCATTTCAACATTTTGTCACACTCACTCACTCACACATCGATTGGATTCCCAAAAATACAATAGTGATCTCAGTGTGGTACCAATAATAACAACAACATGTTATGTTAGTAACAAATAATAATTAAATTTAAATTTATAACAACAACAACAACAACAACACAGCTTTATCTATCTTTCTATCTATTGTTTGCTTTATATATCTATCTTATTATTATATTTATTTGCATTGTATTGTTGTTGTATGTATTCATTCTACTCATAACTCACACAATCATATGAATGTGATTTTATTGATAACAATAATAATATAATAATTTTATTTATTTATTTATTTACCAATAAGAAAGAGTAAAGACTTGACACATATTCATATGTACATGTTGTTGATGGTAAATTATGAAATCAAATCTCAACAGCAACAACACTGAAAACCAACACCACAAACACTGGTAGTTACCAGAGCGGACAATACCACCTCCACACACCACACCCAATCCACAACTACTCCTAATACTACAGATTTAACCAAAATCACATACAATCCCAACTATTATAACATTAATAGTACCACATCTTAAAATATTATTACTACTCTAAGTATACTTACATATATCAATAACCAACATCACTTCACACCAACCAACCAACATGCTTGCTCAGTGATTTGATTGATCAAACCTCAACCCTTTCAAGCAAAGTGTAAAACCTTGCTGCTGTTGTTATTATATTGACCAAATTAATTTAAATATTTGTTTGTTGTTGTTGTTGTTGTTCTATATATTTATATCAATCAAACCAAATTTTTGGATTCCAAATCAAAACAAATAACAAATCAATCATATAATCAGACGGTCAAATCAAATATCTTAATTTATTTAAATTGATAAATCTTACCATATTTAGATAGTTCTCGTATTAACTCAATCAATCTATCAATTATCCAAATCATTTTTATACATAACAGTTAATGTTTAAAGATTACCATCTCCATCAGTTTATCAGCACCAGCATCGTCGCCAAAATACAAATCATCAACTCAGAAAGAACAACACCATCCATCCATACTTGATATTAACGAGTAGTATACATTTTCTGTAAGCAGCATCGGTCTCCATTCTTTTCTACCTACTCCTCAAGAGTGTAGCAGTAGTGCTTTCCACCTGTACACATCACTTATCACCATCACCATCCTTGTCAAGCTAGTATAAGAAAATATTCAAATACTCACATAGCAAAGGACCATACATCCCATTTCCAATTATACAATTTTCAATATTTATATTATCAATCACTTCATCCAAAAAGGTAAATTCAATTTGTTTGTTTTCTCATTCATTATTCATCATCACCATCATCAATATCAACATCAACAATTCATTCGACCCAATTCACTTTAGCTTTTTCATTAATAGTTGTATTTCTAATCCCAATCTTTCAACTCAAATTCCTATAGTGATAAAATTATAAACTTGTAACAAAATAAAAGAAAAAGTAGAAGCAGAAGATGGAATTCAATGAATATAATAACTATATGTATACAAATACTCCACCAAATGTTGGATACGGCATGATGCAGCCAACGATGATGGTACCCGTGTTTGGTCATCAGTATTATACTCCAACTCCACACGCTCAGCAACCTCAACAACAGCAGCAACAGACAACCCCCCAACCATCGGGTCTCTCAAGCTCAACCGGAATGTCACAGCCCCAGCAACAGTATCACCCCACCAACCAGCTTTCTCAATCCACCCCACAATTTACGACCAATGTACATGCTTATCCAACCCCACAATATATTTATCAGCCAGCACCAACCCAACCCATTTATACTGCCAATGTACAACAGCAACAGCAACACTCACCCAATGGCACACCCATAACTACTCAAATTCCCCTTTCACAGCAACAGGCACCGATAATGGTCGATATGCACCATCCTTACCTCCCATATAACAACTTTTTAGTTTCACCTATGCAATCGCCAATGATGTCTTCACCTACAATGAAATCACCCTCCACCAGTCCCATTTCAAATTCACAGTATATAAACAGTGCAGCAGCAAGTCAGAACACTACACAACCCATTTCACAACCACTCCAACAAGTTTCAAATATATCACAACCACCTCCCCTCAAACCCAAATTCTCTTTGCCACTTCACAATTTAAATAATCAACAGTCGAGCACCGGCCCAATTTCACCCAAGTCCGCCATATCGACCCCAAAGAAACCGTACTCACCTCGTTCTTCCAACAAATCCAAAAACATCACCTCGCTTGCTGTCGCACCAACTGCCACTCTCACCTTCCACCCTCAAGAATGCCGGACTCAGCTCTGCATCGACACCACTCTTCACCAATCCAAATCAGCAACATGTAACACCAAATACTACTCCACGTTCACCTCTATCTGGTTCACTTGAGCTCGGATGTTCAACTGCAGATAGTTCTCTTGTTCCATTTCAAAACACATCATTTAACTCCCCTCGAAACATTTCGAGTGCTGCCAACTCACACCCAGCAGCAACAACATTCTCCAAAATCTGTTATCATCAATACACAACCAATTTCAATGGTCAATGAATTACAACAACAACCACAGCCAACTCAAACTCAAGACCCACAACAACAACAACAACATATCCCACAATATTTTCATAATAACACTGGTATTGCAAAGATTTGTCCAGTTGTATATCAGCAACCAATCCAACAGCAACAAGCACCACCAGCTCCACAACCATTGGACCAAAGCTATATGTATCAATCAAACTCAGCATCTTTAGATCCAATGGATTCTGAAAATATTATGCCTTTGTTTTGGACAGATTTCAATGCCAATGTCATCCGGATTGAGTTGTGTACGTTGCATGGGATCTGTTGATCCACAAATGTTGCTTAGTTGTATGAATTGCCATGTCCATTTCCATCGTTATTGTGTGTTTGGTGATCAACCAAGTCAGCCACAGTGGATCTGTATGAACTGTCAAAGTCTTCAAACCGACTATGGTCTCACTGCCCCCACTAACTGGATGAATGTTCCTATGCCTATCATTGACCAACAACAAATCACTTCAAACAATGGACTCGATCTCCAACAGTTGAAGCAAGACTCTACTGCTACCCAACAGCAGTGATTCAGAGTTGTCTGAAAACGCCAATGATGAGTCATCCGATGAGGAAGACGAAGATCAGCAGACTGGAAATAGAAAGGATGAGGAAGACGAGGATGATGAAGACGATGAAGACGACGAAGATGACAGCCAGCCAACTTCCACCGAATCATCACCACGTAATCAAAATACCCCTCGCGAAGGAAAGTCTAAAGGACACTGGACAAAGGAAGAAGACGAAATGTTGAGAGCTCTTGTCGAGAAATACGGAACCAAGCGTTGGAAATACATTGCATCACTTCTTGGTTTGCGTAATGGACGTCAGTGCCGTGAGCGTTGGTCCAATCAACTCGATCCTGGAATCAAGCGTGATGCTTGGACACTCCACGAAGACAAGATCATCTTAGAGGCTCACGCCAAGTTTTGGTAACAAGTGGGCAGAGATCTCAAAGCTTTTGCCCGGTCGTACCAACTGTGCTATCAAGAATCACTGGAACTCTACAATGAAACGAAAGATCAGCAAGAAGCAATATGATATTTCACTTCTCTCGTTGGAGTCACCAAGACTTTCCATGTCATCATCATCACCACCCTCATCCTTTGTACAAAGCAACCCCACCTCTGAGCAAGCCGTCGACCAATATGGCGCCGACCAGCTTCTCATGCCTTCACCACGTGTCGATATGCTGTCGACTACCAGTACCACTACTACATCACCACAAAACATCAAAAAGGTTGATCAAACACTTCCCTGTTACATTTGTGAATCGATCACATACTTGCCCCCAAAGGGATCGGACTCGACCAACAAGCAACACATTTTGAGCCAGGAACACTGTAATTATTTCGACTTGCCATTCCCAGGTCTCAGCGACAAGAAGTACTGTATGTGCCATGCCCACTACAACTCCTACCGCAGAAGACAGGCAGCCAAGTGTGGAGCCGGCATCAATCCAGTAGTTCCACCTTTGGACTTCACAAGAAAGGAGGATGAAGTCATTTTAGCTTTTCGTAGCAGACGTGAATGGCCAGACTTGAATGACATCCTCATGATGAAGAATGAAAACACCAAGAGTGATACTTTGAAAATCGATTTAACTGTACTTTACGATATCCTTTTGGAAACAAGTTCTTTGCCAATCGAAGAATGCTATCAGAAGTTATATGAAGGTAAATATCACTAGCATCACATAGTTTGTTCGGGCACCTGATTAATCTGCTGTTACTTTTCTCTTTGTTTAGTTTTGAATATTAAAGCCAAGTCAAAGAAATCCAATAGTAGTAATAAGCTTAACACTAGTTTTAACAATAACAGTTCAACCAATATCTTGGATAATGATTTGGTTAACAAAAAGCTGATAAAGAACAATATCAAATTCAAGATTAAGAACCTTTTGGTTACATTCCCACATCTCAAATTCTATGGTTCCATCAAAGACTTCCAACTACAACGTCTTCAGAAGGTGCCAGAGATTCTCTTGGTCAAAGATAATGAGCATTTGAGAATGAAGTTCTTGGACTCTTAACTCGTTCACCAACTCCCAACCCAACACCATATAAATCATTAAAACCCCCAAACTCTCTTGTAATTAATTAGTAGTAATATAGAATTAATAAAGAATTGTCCCGATTATATTTATTTTAATTTAGAATTGTACAAAATATATATAAATGATCAATGTTTATTTTCTTCTTGGACCATCCATCTATAATAGCAATTAAAAAACATGTGAAGTTGTTTTAAATGTTCATACATTGCCAAACGGTAGACATTCGAGTGGTCCCTATTGAATTTGTTGACCAGACAGTTTTCATATCGTTGAATTGACTCTAATTGCTTGGAATAGATTGGAGTCACTTGGTTGTAAGTAGAAGAATCAATTTCTAAGAATCCAAGAATATTGGAGCGGTCCCCATTTAGGAATTCAATAGTATTAAATTCTGAATATTCATTTAACAATACAAGTATCTCAACATAGCTTCTCTTTATCCTTTGCCATGTTTGGTCTTTGAAATAATTGTCACCAAGTATTCCTTGAGAGTCGTGGACTACTTCAATGATAGATATGAATAGATCAATGGCAGCTCCATCAAGTTGGAAAAAGGATTTTGAAAATAAAATAGGATCTTCATCATGGGATTCCATAGAGGGTTCTATACTGATAAGACTAAGGAAATTATTTAAAGAACCAATGAATCTACTATAGGTTCCTTTTCTATAATTTAAGAAGAGTTTTAAATCCTCTAGAATGGATATCATCATTGTTTCGATTTTGTTATGCGAAACAAAGTCATTTGGCTCCATGTTTTGGGAAGATAAAATGATGTATTTAAGATATTTAATAGTGGACATTCTTTCTTTTAGATCCTGTTGGGCCAATATATAAGGAGACAAGAATATCATTTGGAATACCTTAATGATAAAAGACTTCATTTGATAGTCAGTATTAGGAAACAGAAAGCAAGCCAATTCCGATATGGAGTTATGATATAATAAATGTCTGGCATTGAACTCATCAAGTAGTTCCATTTCAACGATATGATTCCAACTCTCCCGAATGATCTGGGAGTCCATTAAAGATGGTTTTGTATCAATAATAGTATTGATTTGAATTGATGGCATTTTTACAAAAGATATTAATAATTATAGAAAAATGGTATTTTAATTAGTTTAAACAACAATATGACAATGAAAAAAAACAAAATATAAATTCCAGACTATTTGTTATTGAAAAGAAATAGTTTTTTTGAGAATTCAAGTGAAATGATAATAAAAACATAACATACATTGTTAGTATATATAGCATTCCAATAGTATTCAAGAATGATAGGTCATATCTTTAGAACAAATCTATTTTTAATATTATCGGTGAAAGTAAACTTTATACAATTTCAGAATCCAGAATTTAAAGAATCAATCATTTTTTCATTGTTTCCATTTCCACCAATAGCATGGAAATATTAATTATCTCAAAGAAAATAAGTGGATTTAACACTTGGAGTAAATATAAACAACAAACAACTAACTAATTTTGTTCGACAGCACCATAATGACAACAACAGTATATATAATATTAATATTATAAATTAAGGTTAAATAATTTTAACATAAATAAAACAACAATAAACCACAAACCAAAACTACTTACTAAATTTTATTTTATAGACAAATTGAAACACGAATGTTGTCCAATAGTTATTTTACGAATCGGATATTACATTAATTCAAGTACAACCTTCTACATAGAATCGAAATAACATCTTTCATTATCTTATTTACTTATTACAAAAAAGGAAATGAACATAGATATTCATAGATTCTTTATTAAATATAGTTAATAATATTAAAATTTAGATATTAACTATAATATAGTTACAGTTAATATCTTATCCAATCATAATAATAATAATAATAACTATCTAATTTAAAACAAAAATAAAGTTATACGGATTGGTATCGAATTTTCTGAACAAGAAATATTATTCTGTTGTGGTGTAGTGAATGAAAAGTTTTATTTGTAAAATAATAAAACTAGTTTTTTACTAAAAAGGGTAGAGTTGTTTTGTTTAAATGAATCATCTTGTTTAATTCTAAACAACAGGAGTAATCAAGAGTTGTCTGACACTGAGAGGCATGATGATTTTCCCTGGTATCTTAACAAAAACAACTTTTTCAAAAACTTTGTTGTTTTTTTTTGTGTTTAAGTACCAGGATAAATTTTAAATGTGAAAAAACGTGATGGTTATTGTGTTTACAACCCAAATTTACTCGATGTCTCTGGTATAAATAACATCAACAACATTCAACAATTGTTGTTCTGATAATTTATTATTTATTTTCTTTATTTATTCAACAGGTACAAGCCAAAACCATCAATTCAATTTATTTATGAAACCATTACCTATTACTCTGGTTAACAAATCTGATCTAAAATATAATCATTCGAAAACAGTGTTGAATAGACACTTGTAAATCAACAACAACAACAGCAACATATAAGTACTTCAGCAAGTCATCACTTTTCAATTTTTTAAGTCTTTCAAAGGGAATTTTAATAGATATTGTACAGATAATTCAAAGAGACATTTCTTTTCAAAGATACACAGGTAACATCCATACCATTGCACCTGCACTTGCATCGCATCGTACATCAAAAAAAAAAAGGTAAATAAACTACATAATAAATGTAATCAAAGAATGTCGCAACTTTTTAAGAATACCAACAAGAACCACCAAATGAATTTTTAATTTAATTTATTTTGGACAAAGATTTCGCGTTAAACAAGTCGAAAGAAATCTCGAAATACAATTTAAGGTGTCTTCAATATGATTCTCCACATCTAGCTTACCATCAAACTTATCAAAACACTGTTATTAATTACATTAATAGATAGATTGATTATCATTTTATAGCTTATTCCATTTCATAGTCATTGTACTGTATTAATTGTTCTTCTTATAATAATAATAATAACAACAACAGTATAACAATCACAACACCATATTCATACTCTTGTACCTTTCATAAACACACCCACACACCACAATTATATATATATTAACAGAATTGATTTGATTTTGAATAATAATAATCAATATCCTGTCAAGTGTAGCATAGCACGAGATAGAATTATAGCATAGCATATAATCTATATTAGTTTAGATGATGATTTTATTCATTCACATCACTCAATTCAAGTCATAAGTCAGTCAATCAGCTGACCTTTCCTTTCTTTTCACTCCATTCCATTCCATCCCATGCAAACAACATCATATCAATTAAATATAATCATTTAAATAATTAAGTTTAATATATATATATATACTAATTTATAACTTTTCAAATTTATATAATATAATAAGGCATATTTATTTAATATTATCATATAGTATATATTTATAAAGTTAGTTATTTAATCAATAGATAGTAATATTACAAAGTTATATAGTAAAACAATCACAAAATATATATATTTATATATCTCTAGAAAAACGAAACAAAGCAGGATATAATAGTAGTACTACTGTAAAATATATTTAGCAAGTTATGTCCTCTTTCGATTTCAGATTTTGGAAAAAGAACCCAACACCTGTGGGTGTACCAAACGATGTGGAGAGTCAAGATGAACGACCACTGCTCTCATCATCAGTGCCGACATATAGCACTTTCAACGAGGATCTTCCACTGAGGCCACCTGCACCTGGCGACTACCACGACTCATCCGATGAAGATATCTCACGACTTGATATCACACACCTAGACTCAACCAGAGGCGGCACTGGAAATACTCGCGAATCACCCCAGTCCAGCCAGGTCAATATACTTGATGACACTCCTTCGACTTGGAGAAACTTTGTCAGCAGGCTACGAACGATCCAAAAGAAAGAAGTACTTAATGCATCGAGAGGTGTTGAATCACCTTCATCAATACTCCCATCTGATAGTTCGTCTATCTCCTCCGTCTCACCAACCGACTCATCACCATGCCAGAATTCTCCATTGATCCAATCTTGCACCTCCTATCAAAATCCCCAGATACCCACCGGCGAGATGTCATCTCCACTGAGCTCATCGTCTCACCGAAGAGTACGCAAAGAGGTTGAGCCTCCAAAGTCGACCAAGGAAGTAGTTATAAGTACTATAAAGAAAAATTTGAAGACCGCCCAGAAGCGTGCTCCTTATTATATTCCAATTTTAAGTTGGTTACCTAAATATGATAAGAGTAATCTCTCAGGAGACATCATTGCAGGTATAACAACAGCGATTATGTTGATTCCCCAAGGTATGGCATATGCCTTCCTTGTTGGAATCCCATCTATTCATGGACTTTACACTGGCTTGATACCGGTTTTAGTATACTGCATCTTTGGTACATCTAGACAACTATCTGTTGGCCCAGAGGCGGCTGTATCTCTAATTGTAGGAACTACACTCAAGCAGATTAGCGAGGAGAATGATGTTCCGCTGACGACGCAGGAGCTGGTGAATTTAGCAATCATATTATCGTTTATCGTCGGTATATTTTCACTCACACTTGGGTTACTGCGATTTGGTTTCCTTTCAGAGGTACTTTCACGTCCTTTAATTAGAGGATTCATTTTGGCCATTGCAGTTACAATCATTCTCGACCAATTGGATACACTTCTCGGATTACAAGGAATTACAGGATCTGGCTGGAGGAAAGTCGTACCGATATTTAAATCAATACATAAAGCACAGCCTATATCATATGGAATGTCAATTGGAGCAATTGCTTCTCTATTCATCATGAACGTATGTTTAATTGTTATTTGGGACCAGTTCTCTTCATTCACTAACTTTATCACCCAAACTTTAGAAATTGAAAAGAATGATACCTGAAAAGAGAACAAAAATTATACATCATATTGGTTTCTTTATTCCAAGTATTTTGGTCGTTGTCGTAATTGGTATTTCAGTGACTTCTATTTTCAAACTAGCTGACAAAGGTTTGGCAGTATTGGGTTACACTAAAGCAAGTTTCCCAACTCCAACTTTGCCACCCCTTAGCCAATGGAGTGTGTTCACTGGTCTCCTTTCACCCGGTTTGTTTATTACCATTGTTGGATTCGTTGAAAGTATGGCAATTTCAAAGATTATCGCTGCTAAGCATAACTATCAGGTTTCAACCAATCGTGAGTTAGTAGCCATTGGAATGTCAAATCTAGCTGGATCCATGTTTTTAGCTTATCCAATGTTTGCTTCAATGACAAGATCAACAGTAAACGATAAGGCTGGTGCAAGATCACAATTGGCTGGATTCGTTACATTCATTATTATTCTATTCACATGTCTTTTCCTCATGCCAGTATTCCAACATCTTCCTCGAGTTATTATGAGCTCTATTGTCTTTGTAGCAGCAATTGGATTGATTGAAATCCACGATATTATTTTCCTCTGGAAAGTCAGAGCATGGAAAGATTTATTCTTGCTGACACTTACATTCGTTACTACATTCATCTTCTCAACCGAGGTCGGTTTGATAGTCAGCATTGGTATGTCCTGTTTCATGGTGATCAAGCAGTCATCTGCTCCTCACTTTTCTGTTCTTGGTCGTATGCCCGAGTCAAACAAGTACAAAGACATTACATTATTCACAGAAGCAAGACAAGTTGATGGACTCATTATCATTCGTTTCGATGAAAGTATCTATTTCTCGAATGTTGGACAAGTTAAAGAAATCCTTTTCAGAATCGAGAAGCTTGGTTCAGCTATGGCACACCCATCTGAGACAGAAAACTATCAATTACCACTCAAAGGAGTAGTTTTTGATATGAGAAATATACCTGTAATAGATGCAAGGTAAATAATATTAAACAACAGATAGGATTGATTGTATAATGTAATACTAATCCAACATTGAAACAATATAGCTCCATACAAATATTACACGAAATTGTATCAAATTATGAGAAGAGAGATATTGTTGTTACTTTTGTCAAACTAAAAGATTCACTAAAGACAATGTTTTTGAGAGGTGGTTTCTATGATCTGATCGGAACCGATCGATTCTACTCTAGCATACACGAAGCAGTTATAAGAATTCTCGGTGGAAAGCCAAGAACTCATTCATCGTATTTCACAACTCAGATTATGGTGCCAAGTGACCAAAGCGATGAACCAAAGCCAACAAACAATATAATAGTTGATCAAATAAATAGTTACAATGATAAATTGTAGATATTTATATATAATTTAAAATGTATTTTACATCCTATAGTTTAATTAGATTTATAATTTTTGTTGTTTATCTCTATTTTCTGGATAACTTCTTTTAATTTAATCTTCGAGATAATATTACCAGTATTTTTTACCAATGAAAGGTCGAGTTTTGTGAATTGGGATACAAGGAGTAGTGTTTCAAATCTCTCAAGATCGAAGCATTCGGCAACAGTTGGTGGATTAATTGAGATATATGCCATCAAATGATAGTACTTGTCAGAGAGCAGTTTCAAAAGGTCGACTGCACCTGCTACCATCATAAAATTGAAAAATATTATTTAGCAATTTGACCTTCTCTGGAAGATTGAGAAGATGTGTATCCAAATAGATTTTAATGTGGGAATATCGCATTGATAGTGACATAGTATAAAGGTTGATGTCCTCAATGAATATGCCACTTTCATAGTTGATAATATATTCTATCAGTTCAAAAGATGAATCTTCAGGGATCCTCTTGACCATTTCAGAGAGTTCCTCGGCGTTGCCTCGATTCATTTTAAATAAAAATTTGAATACATCAAGTTTAGCACAAGCTTTGATAAACATTCTCCAGTGTAGGGGTTCGTACGGTCTTTCCGAAAGCAGGTACTGAACAGTGTCAAAGTGGCAGTACTGAAACGCATACTCTACAGGGTTCAAATATCTCGTCCTACCCTCGCTGTATAACATCATAATTCGTCCCACCTTCGGACTAAGGTATCTAACGATTTTATTCAGTCCATTGCCACATGCCACCAAGAAAGTAAGGTTGAGATTGTATTCAAAACGATTGTTGATGTGAGCTGAGAATTGGAATGTGTCCGACATTGTTTTGTTTACGGACTTTACCATTCGTTTGATGATGGGTAATTGACTATCATTCTCTGGCATGAATGGCTCATAACCTAGCATGACGAAGGGATAGTATTTAAACATAAATTCTTTGAATTGCTCTTCATCCATTGACTTGTCGAATTGCACTCCACCTTTGCCATACTCTGCCGCTTTGATACAATCTAACTTACTCTGGTCCTCATCCGATAGAGTTTGGGTCGTTGCCATATGATTGTTATTACTGAACTGAAAAAGCTCGATATGATTACTCAATGCAATGCCAATCAATATGTTTTTGGCCTCTACATTTGTCAGATTAGGATTGAAAGGAATAGGTTTGAGCTTGAGGAATCTTTCATGACAGAAGCTGTATACTTTCAACACTTTCACTGCATTTTCAATGTTTGCTTGGGTCTTGATGTACTCTAGCAGTGTATTCTTTGAAATTGTCAATTTGAATTGCCGGTCCAGTTCTTTGATTAAATTAACATCGTTCACCATTAAAAGATTGAAAATGCAACGAACACCATTGATTATAGCTCCTTTGTAATTAACCGCCAACTCTCTTGTGATAAATTCAATAAGTTGTTGTTGTTCATCTTCCGTCAATGGAGTCCGAGGCGAATGCAAATTGATCATCACTGCTATGAAAATATTGGAAAGGAGTTCGTTGTCGTTTTTGTGTCTATGCAACTGGAGCATAAATAAATATCTTGCAACGTTTAACCTATTATGCTCAAAGGCTTTGACAATGTGATTTGGAGTCGAGCATATGCCTCTAGCTAGCATGAACTGTATAATATCCATACGAACATTGTTTTCAATCAAACAGCTTAGATATAGTTCTTTACTAGTTAAATCATTTGCTATATCTCTATTAATATAATTGACACAGTTGAAGATATCGATGAACATTGATAGCTCTACATTGTCACTGTTTCCAACACTTTTTAGGCATATTTCATAATGATCAAGTGACTCTTTGGAGGGCTTAAACTTGCATAGCTCCGCAAAGCATTGGTTTGGATGTCCAGCCATTAGGTATTCCTTTTTATTATACTTCTCCAGTAGGAGGGTATAGTAACGATTCTTTAGTAGCCACAATATCGAGTCTATGTCAATGTATCGCTTTGGAGCTGGTGAAAATATCGGAGTATCATTGGAGTAGTCTCGGGGTGGTGTTGGCCTTTGTAGGAAATAGTTTTGGGTGTCTCGGAATCGGATAGATCTCAACAATGTTTCTGGGAGATAGGGTCTGAGTGTATTTTCATCTGATGATTGAAAACAATGCTTCTTGGTCGGTACAAGCAGACTCACTTTCAGCTCATTGAATTGATGTATGCAATTTAATATATATCGAATCAAGTATTTATTGGAGAATACAGAATTGATACTACTTGTATCATTCCTATGAGTTTGCATTTTTAATGGAGTTGAAAATAAATTTTAGAGTTTGGCCACTTAATACTCCTATCATTGTGTGAACTTGACAAGCAGGAGTGTTCATCTTTAATTTTTGAGAGACCAGGGCCAATTTAATTAGTGAATGATTAGAAATGGTTTTTAAACAATATACTATTTTGATTTTCAGAATCAACCATTCATAAAACAGTAGAAACTTATAAACTGAGACAGAATGAATGTTATTCTAAGAAAAATTATAATTTGTTTTTCTACTTCATTTGATATTTGAAAGATAAAAATATCAATAGTATTGTTATATAATTTTTTCAAAAAATATCATTGGCTCCATAGCATAGTTGGTTATTGTACTTCCCTAGTAAAGGAAGAGTTAGGAAGGGGTCACGAGTTCGAATCTCGTTGGAGCCTTAAAGTGTATAATACCGCTTGCGGGTGTTTACCAAGGTGTCCATAATTTTAATATCTACACCCTCGTTCATTTATAGATTAATTTTTCATTTGGATATGAATACAAAATACAAAATCAACCAAAAAAATCGGAAAATAGGAAAATCAAAAAAAAAAAAAAAATCATTACCGATACAGGCTGCTTTGGGGGCTGTGCCCCAGACCTCAATGAAAGGTTTTGAACTTCAATAAAGGGCATGACAACAATATTGAAAGACACCCGTAGACTGATTTGAAACTTTTGAGAGATATCTGGAAAGAATATTTAGAAATGTTTGAAGAAAATGAGAACCAATTCAATCTATAGTAGAATGCTAAAAATACCAAAGTATGGAAAATTTTTTTATGTACGAGGAACCTTAATAAATAAACTATTTAAACTTTGAATCACTTTTAAAAAGTATGGAAAAGGGGGAGTCTAAATTTATAAAAATACCTACCTTTTACTGTAAAATCCTAAAATCCAAACTTGATTGACTCCTGTTATCTGTAGATAAATCAACGAAGTACCTCCATTATTCTTATCAACCATCCCCTTTTCCAAGATGTTAACAATGAATTTTACAAATTAATTAAATATGACAAAAATATTTCAATTTTGGAGGGTTGAAATAATTTAAAAAAACGATTTCATTGTATAAACTAGTCGATATGATGATAATTATACTATTATCATAATAATAATAGTATATTATCTATGAATAGAAAAAGAGTTTTAGATGATGGCGATGATGGAGATGGCCATCAATATAATAATAATAATAACAATAGTACTACTTTACAGAGGAGAAGAGTAGATGTGCAACCAACGCAGGATAGTAGTGGTTCAACGCCTGTTCCCTCCTCGCAGAACTACGCTACTGTACCACCGGTAAAGGTGTACATGGAGGGTAGTATCGTACGTGTAAAGCTAACCAACTTTGTCACCTACACCGAGTTGGAGTTTACACCGGGACCTCGTTTGAATGTCATTATCGGTCCTAATGGTAGTGGTAAGTCATCGATTATCTGCGCGTTGGCACTGGGATTGGGTGGTGGACCTGCGCTGCTTGGTCGTGCAAAGCAGGTTTCACACTTTATCAAGCATGGAGAGGACAGTGCAACCATCGAAATCGAGCTCTATGTCAAGAATGGAAATGTTACTATTTCTCGTCACATTCGTAAGGACAACACCTCTGACTACCGTATCAACGGTCGCAAGGTGACCGCTAGTGAACTACACGAAACTATTAAGAAGCTTAAGATTCAAGTTGACAATCTCTGTCAGTTCTTGCCACAGGATAAAGTAGTAAGCTTTGCTGCAATGACACCAACTGAGTTGCTTGTGGAAACCGAGAAAGCAATTGGATTGCACAATCTTTATGATAATCATATGTTGTTGATCGAAACAAGAAAGGAACTATTAGCCAAGCAAACGGTAAAGCTCTATCTATCTAACTACAAGAGAAATCCTTTACTTATAATGTGTATCTATCTTGTGTAGCAATATTCTGGACATGAAGGAATATTGGATGACTTAAAGAAACAGAATGAAAGTTTAGAAAAAGAAGTAGAGAGATTTAAGCAGAGAAAGGAATTCCTAAAGATGGTCGATGTTTTAAAGAAGAAGAAGCTTTGGGTACACTTAGACATTGCTGAAAAGGAATATGAACAAGCAGTAGAAGAGAAGAATGAGATCGACGCTAGGTGTAAAGCTCTAGAGAAAGAACGTATTCCTTTACAAAAAGCTGGAGAGTAAAGTGTTATCTTTATCAATCGTATTTATATTGATAATTAATTAGCGGATCATATATTCTAGGGCTTTGAGAGTTACTATAGAGAAGTTCGATGCAGAATCACAAAAATACAATGCTGATATAAAGAAAGCCGAGCAGGAAATACAAAGAAAGAGTGGTGCTATTGAAAAGTATAACGATACAATCGATCAATGTCAAAATGAACTAGATAGTTTACAGCGACGTGCTGATGAAAGATTGGGTGAGATCGCTAGATCCCGACAGCTACAACAGCAGCTCAATCAACAAATCAATGAATTGCCAAGTGAAGATAGTGCTCGTAGTAAAATTGTATGTATCACCTAGGTACCATTAAAGTATCATCCAACGATATTAATACTATTATCATGCCCATAGGATGAAAAGAACAAACAGATGAAGGAAATCAATGTTCAGCATGGTCAGATCAAATCAGATATAGCAAATGCTAAAAACTATGTAGATACTTTGAATTTGGAATTGAAGCAGGTAAACAATAGTCTAGAAGCTCTCAACAATATCAATCAGATCAAAATAGAGTCACTAAGAAGAAATGCAAAGAATGTATACGATGCATTTGTAAATATCAAACAGAGATTGAAAGACAGATTCAGCAAGTATGTCTTCGGTCCAATTTGCTATGAGATGAACGTACAGAATCAAGATCATGCCAAATACCTTGAAAATGCTATCAACTGGAATACGCTCACAGCTTTTGTTTGTCAATCGCCTGAGGATCGTGAGCTGTTCTATCGTGAACTCGATGCACAAAACATTCGTGGTATCAATCTTCTTTATTTGCCAGACGTCAACTCCAACTGGACACGTGACTATAAACTATCAGATCTTCGTCAATATGGTGTGGAGTGCTTCTTGGACCAAACATTCGAGTCTGATAAGCTTATTAAAGATGTATTGGTCAACAACGTCCCACTACAAAATATTGCAGCTGGAACTAAAGCTTCTATTGGAAAAGAAGAAGAGCTGCATCGCCAAACAGGAATCAAAGGATTTTACACCCCAGCTAGATCCTACTACTATTCACAATCACATTATGGTGACAAAAATATAATTACAAGGATTACCGCTCTTAAAGAAGGAAAGTTGCTATCTCAAGGTGGTAAGTATCATAATCAATATGTCGTATATTAATGCAACCCACTAAGAGTACTTAATCATAATCAGTTAATCTACAAGAGAAGAACAATTTGAATCGTAAGAAACAAGAAATTGAAGGTCGTTTGAATGAGGCACAAGCTGCACTTCTCAAGCTACAGAACCAAGAACAAGAGATCAATAAAAGTATGAAGGTACTTTATGAAGAGAGATCTAAACATCAAGACACTATAGACCAAAGAAAGAAACTCTACAGTAAATTAAATATGCTCAACAGAAAGATTGATGATATGTCGCGTGAAGAGAATACCGATCAAGAAAAAGCCGAAATCAAAAAGAAGATTTATAATGCTCAAATGTATAGAGTAAACAACATCAGAGACAGTACCAATCTCTTGGTTCAGATCAGTATGAATATGCTCCAACGTGATCTTGTCACTCTAAAGAAAAGTAAAGCTTATTCAAGGTATAGAGCAGAGAATGTTGCACTAGAGACTCTAAACAATCGAATCCAAGACATTAAAGTCAACCTTAAAACTGGTAAATATCAATGAATTGAAGTAGTCATCGCAATTAAATATTAATCTTAAAAAATATAGCTGTTGATAAAGTTAATCTGGCCAATAGAACCTTAAAAGAAGCAGAGAAAACTGTCAACGAAGAAGCCCCACATACAGATGAATTAGATGAATTATTCAAAGATGTAAATATATCAACTATACCTAATTTAAGATGTTTATTGACACTTGTATTCCAAAAAAAAAAAAAATAATAATAACAACAAAAGCTACCAGAGGAATTAGATGAAATTGATTCGGAAATCGAAAGATACACCTTAAAAGCAAGCCAAATTGGTAATACAGATCCAAAAGTTATGCGGGATTACGAAAATAGACAAAACGAAATCCAAAATCTTGTCAACAAAATAAACAATCATAAACAAGTATTGGAAGAGACTCAAGCAAGATTGGAAGATTTGAAGAATAATTGGATGATCCCAGTAAGAGAGTTCATTACCGAAATCGACCACAAATTCCAACATTTCTTTAGAGAGATTAAATGTATGGGAGAAGTTCGTTTAGGATTCAACGAAAAGGACCCAGATAACTTTGAACAATACAGCATCGATATTAGAGTTAAATTTAGAGATGGAGATCCATTGCAATCTCTTACTGCTCATTTACAATCTGGTGGTGTAAGTTGCTAAGATTACCAATCATTAAGTACCTTTAATTGACTTTTATTTCTATTTTACAGGAAAGATCAGTTGCAACTATGCTGTTCTTGATTTCACTTCAAGGTTTGACAAATTGCCCCTTCAGAGCTGTGGATGAAATCAACCAAGGTATGGATCCAAAGAATGAACGTATGATTTTCGATCAAATTGTAAAATCGGCCAACAAACCTGGAACACCACAATACTTTTTGATCACACCAAAACTTTTGCACGACTTGGAGTATTCCAAAAACACAACTGTTCTTTGTGTGTTTACTGGTCCATGGCATGTCAATCAATCTGAATGGGAGAAATCAACTAAAGGTGCAACTGCTGCTAAAAAAGCAATTCAAAAATCTAATGTATAATAAATTTTTTTCTCATTTCCTAAGATTAAACCAAATTCTTCAATTGACTTACTTGAATGAATTAGTCTCAGTAAACAAATATCATTGATATAATATCTGGCAGATTACTAACAAAACATAGCAAACAGACAAACATGAAGGCAGCAATTAAAGCAAGACTCTTCCACTTAAGAGAATTGAGTAGGGAGGGAAAGATAAAGATTAGCTACTGATAATCTTAGTATCAATAATAATCGTACTTTATAACTAAAGGTGATGATTCTGAAAATAGAATCATTTGATCATTTACGGGAGTGGGAGTTGGTGTTTCTTCGTCCATTTCGTTTTCATAGAGTGAATTAATAAATGATGAGTCCTCTTCTTCATTTCTCATCCTACTGTGCCATATATAAACTTGTAACAGAGTTGGAATGATGTCGGGTACAAAATAGCCAAGTGTCAAAAATAGTTCGTCGTTCATGAACTTGTGTGAGATTGGATTATACAAAAATATGATGGCTCTTGTTAAAAAGCAGAAACAAAATGCCAATGATAGATAAAACATCTGAATATTAAAAAAGAGGTGTAGATGTTAGCAAGAAACTAACTGTCTTGGATGATATAAATGATAATCATTCATTACCTTTTGAAGTTGTGTAAGTTGATTTCGGCAAACATCTTTATCTATAGATGTGTATTTATGATATATTCTTACAACTGATATTAAAAATGAAAGTCCAAGTAGAATTGAAATTACAACTATATATATGAAGAAAATGAAATGATCAGTATTTAGGTTTGTTGGGCTATAGATCTTCACTAATTTGTACCTTGGTATAATGTATTTAATAAATATATTGTGCTGCCTTCCCTTTTTGAATGATTTACTGTAAAGAACAAGATAATCAATAGAAACTGGATGGTAAACAGCAAACAAATGAGAAGGATGAAAACTTTTTTCATCCTAGGAAAAGAACTCGGTTGATGATACATAGGTTTGGTAATACATTTCAATCCTAAAGGATACAGATATTGATGGATAAAGTAAGTTAATGAACCAAATTCTAAACAGTTGAGAAAGATGGACATACCAATAAAAAAGGATCACAAGCAAACCTGCTACATAGCAATGAATGAGAGATTATTTAGGGTAAATGTGATAGGTCCTTCACCTGTGACCAATCTCAAGATATACCAAACAGTTCTACCAATTACGAATAGGAAAATAAAAGAATGGAACAGCTAGATAAATATGAAATGATTGTGTAAGTATTATCTGGAATATTAAAGGTTGCTAACAACAACATACTCGAGATATTATAGCTGATTCTTTTCTTTGAAATGATTTCCAAAAGGAAATCATACATATCAATGTAAGAAAAGAATACAAAACAATAGCCAAAAAACTCTATTACAATAAATAATGTTGATGCCATTTTAGTCGATCTGTATCTATGATCTAACGATAATGAGCTACACCTGATTTTAGGAATAATGTTTTTTATTTCTATCTATGTTTCTAGTGAAGAGATAGGAGATCACTGTCAACAACACCTTTATTATCTATCTCTTACAACTATTCAGGCTCTTCTTTATCTTTTATTTATTTAGATCAATAAAGTTCACATCAAACTGAGTTATGTATTAATATGATAAAACTTTAAAGATGATAGGTGTAGTAGATAGAAGAATTAATAATACAGTTAACTAAAATAAACAGTTGATTTGTGTGTGATGGTAGGGTTATCACCCTCCTTTTCTTAAGATTAGATAAATAATAATAAATTTAATTTTATTTACTGATGGAAACAACGAGTTTTGCAAAAATATCTGGATTGATGAGGTGCCTCACCAATTCAAAAATCAAGGAATGTACAAAGTTTCTCTTTACTTTTCAGAAAAAAAACATGTGTGGGAGGTTATAACTTGCAATAAACAACATAGCCAGGAACTTATTGATTTGCTTTGCTTCTGGCATAGGATTGGTAGGGTCTGATCAGTTAGAAGTCTTTATCTTTCTCATCATGGTGGGGAAAGTTGGTATAGGATTTTTTGGGGAACAATAATACAAAAGTTTCATTAAGTAGTTTGATGATGTCATCGGTAATGGTTGATCTACCAGCAGTGTGAAAAGCGTTGTGCGATGCGTATTTTACGAGAAAGCAACCAGAATATGCAGCAAGTGCAGCCAAGTTTGTTTTTGGGTCAATGTCCAAATCTTTCATTGCTTCTTGCACATTTGATTTAGATTTCAAGTACAACTGTGTCCAAGCATACATAGTTCCAATAACACCTGACAAAACATCTCCTTGACCACCGCATCTCCTTGGCATTCCTGGAGCGTTGCAAGAGATCGTATATTCTCCATCTGTAATTAAATCCTCTAGACCTTTTTGTGCAATTACAACCTTACCTAAACTATTATTAGCGTATGATATTATTGTTATTATTATTAGATAAAGTTTACTTTAAGATAATTCATTATACATACGCTTTAGCCATATCGCTGGGTGAGATAATACCGCTGCTTGTGTCATTATTGTATTTCTTTACGCTGTCGGAGAGAGCACGGAACTCAACAAAATTTGGAGTTAAAATGACTTTATCGTAGTCCTTGATTAAATCTAAATCCTCGCAAATCAAACGCAAGGCATCTCCATCCAAGACCATTGGCAAATTTATATTTCTAGCTGCTTTCATAACCTCTTTGGCACACGACCAGGCAGTTGATGATCGACCCAATCCTGGTCCAATAATCAACACATGTATAGAGAGAAGCCATGGGATAATAGTAGATGGGTCCATCTATTTAATCATATGAGGATGACTTTGTTGTTAGTAAATTATTAAGATTAGTACAAAGTTAATGCGGTAGTAGGTACCTGTTGATTTAGTGGATGTACAATCAATTCTGGTGAAAGAGTTTTGATGGCAGTTGCAGTTCCACCTTCGGAAGGTGCGAAAATATGACAGATATCACCACCAATACGAAGTGCACTAATACCTGCAAAGTATGGTGCACCAGTATATTCTGCGCTACCACCAAGGACACCAATACGACCACATTGTCCTTTATGTAAGTTGTCAGTTAGTTCTGGAATTATACGCTCGAATTGCTGAAGCTCTGGTGATATTGGAGGTGGGAACACTATTTGTTTCATTTCTTTTGATTTTATTGAAGATGATGATGATGATAAAGATCTAGGAAAAGTGTTTAAAGATACTGAGGCTGCTGTTGCTGATGAATAGATACTTGTGTTATTTTTATTTAAATAAGTTCTATTACTACTATTTCTATGTTCAATTAGGTAATGATGATAAGTGGATGATATGCTAGTAAAGCTGCGATTGTTGCTAATGAAATTATGTGTAAATAAACGACGAGCTATTACCAACATTCCATTATAATAAGGTTTGCGCGCCAATTATATACAAGAGATTGACCAAAATGAATTATGAATTTTGAGAAAATTTTGTGATGTTCACTTATTTTTTAAAGTGGGTTCCTACCCTTTGAGTCAACAAGAATCAAAAATAAAACTAAACATTTAAATAAATATCAAGATAAATAATAATAATCATGATTAAATAGAGGTCTGATATTAAAATGACATCATTGTCTTAAAGGTGATTCTCCTCATATGGTTATTTTGTTGGAAGATTAGTTGATTCCCATGGGTTGGGTTGTAATTGGATTTAATTAACTTGGTATCCAATGTCTCTTTGATAGAGATTAGTCGACTCATGGCTTTATATTAGATTTCATTAACTTGGTGTCCAATGTCTCTCGGATAGATGTGTAATTGTAAAGTAATCTTATATTTTTATAAAGAATAGAAATGTTGCTCATACCATCTATGTAAATGAATTTAATAATTTACATTAAATATTAAAAATCACATTTTAATATTATTTAATGAACTCACTGGTAAGAGATTTATTAGCAATTTGAGAGATGATGATCGTCTTAATTAAACTCTTCTTTGTCCCTGGGACCACCCCTGATATCTCAGTCATTGTTTTGTCAGGTTTGGTTTTATTTTTATTTTTCTTACCAAAAATTTCGTGACCTCTCCTGGTAAAAAGCAAAACTTTTAGATTAAATAGTTGTTTATGCATAACTTTTCAAAAGCTCGCGACCTGCGGAGTTTAATTAAAACAAACTTAGACATACATAATATAACTGTTTGGCAGCAACAGCAAGCAGATAGAATACTATATTATCTACCAACCTATCTATTATATATATATATACATCTTCACATTTAAATTAACAAACAACTTGAAAATGGATTTACAATTTGTATTGACACCTCTTTTGAAGAGTTCGATCGATAGAATAGTAATGAATGTACATAAACTGAACATTGACAAAGATACTCAAGAGTTAATTGATAAATATTCGAATGTCTCTCCTGACAAAACAAAAATATATACCATATTCCCTCATCAAGAAGATATCAGAGTTTTTGAAAGAAATATACTTGGAGGATAATGAAGAGCAACAACCTAACAAGAACCAGCAAGAAGAGAAAGTCAATAAGATAATGAGCACAGTGATAAATCAGATAGTGCTAACAGTGAAAATGACAAAGAAAGTAATATTATAGTGAGTGACAGTGTTTCAGTACCATGTTTTCTACAAGATATATTAAAAGGATCGACGATTTATATAGAACCAAAACCAGTCGTAATAGAAGTATGCTTTGATTTTAGTTACTATATATTCTTAAGTCTGTTTTATTAATGAATTCATATACAGGACCCAGAAAAGATTGCAAGAAGACAATATTTACAGGGATTATATAATGAGCAGAGATATAAGAAGATGGTCAAGAATGTTGCTGGTGAGAAGGAAGACGCTATGGAGCTTAGTTCTAATTTCATCACAGGCATCAATTGCTATGAATATTTTGGCAACTTTTTTCACTTTGTTGGCTTGCGGTATTTTCCTTGGTGGAAAGATGTGGGACAGCTATGTATTAGGATTAGCTTTGGGATTGGCGTTTGGTATCATTGGTGTTGCAGTGGAGGTTTGGTTATTCATTATCAAGTCATCTCAAGTGCAGCACGAAAAGGACAAACTCAAAAAATCTGAAGAGCGTATTGGAAATATTAAACTCAAACGTAGAATTAGAGAGCTCAAAAAGGGAATTGTATTGATGGACCAAATTCAACAAACAGCTTTAATTATACCAGATGAACAAAATACTGATCAACCCAATTAATTTATTGATCGATCAACAGGATTAATTGCAAGTGAACACGAATTATTTCTCATAATACTATTTTTAAAAAATAATAAAAGTTTACACTTGGCCCTCATTTTTAATAGGAAATTAATTACAGATAGAGACTGAGTTAATAGTTGTTAAGTTAAAAAGAAAAAAATTCAAACATAACACTTAATGAAAGAAGAAATTAATTCTGAAAGCGGAATCTTATTGTCAATGTTGTTAATTTTATTTATTTTCATTTTACGATTGTTATTATATATCTATTCAATACTTTTATTAGAATAAATCTGAGTTAGTATGAGCTTATACATCTATTGTAATCTATTGAAGAATTGAAGAGAGAAGATAAAAGATAGAATGAAGTTTGGTTTTAAATTTCGAAACCGAAATGACGAAATACTAATAAGAGTAGTACTGCGTAAAGTGTGGCTCCTTTTAATTTAGCATTCCTCCAACAGAGACATACGCATAGAAGGTAATATGTTCTTTTAATAAAGAATGCAATTTTTGTTTAAGAAGAGAAAAGAGAAAAGAAGAAAATAGGAAAGTTTTCAACATACCTTATAAATAGAATGATGATATCATATGTCTAATGATAACTGATACGGATATGGATAAATAATTATATAAATAAATGTAAATAATAAGTGTAAGAAATGATTACATTCCAAAGTGTGCAGGGGACATAAAAAAAAAAGGTCGAAAAAGAGTCGTTTTTTAAAAAAAAAAGTAAAAAAAAAAAAAGGTAACGTGTGGTGGATGTGAAGTTACTAGGATGATGGAAGATTGGCAACGTTGTTCAAGAATGGAGAATTGGGTGGTAGTAGTTGCTCTCTTTTGATGTATAGATCTTTGTATGCGTTACGAATGGTGACTTCAGAGACACCACTGATATCTGAGATCATCTTCTGAGTACGTTTCTCCGGGCTAAGCTGTGATACCATGTAAATCGATGCCGCTGCGACAGAGATTGGGTTTTTACCGGCAACAATTCCCAACTCCATTGCAGTACGGGATACGTGCTCAGCGGCACGTTTGACATCGAGTGGAAGGTTGAGATTTGTACAGAAACGAGTCATGAAATCTTCAGTTGAGATTGCTTGAAGGTTGATACGATTGGCAAGAGCCTCCTTCATCATCTTGTAACATCTACCTAGATCCTTCTTTGAGACATTGTTGGAGAGAGCACAGATCTCTTTGAAAGTTCTAGTGATACCCTCAATTCTACAAGCAATGTAGAGGGAAGCGGCAAGGATTCCGTCTGCCGAACGACCCTTCATCGACTTTTTATCGTCCATCTCACGGAACAATTCATTTGCAGTATCCTGTACAGTCTGTGGAAGTCCCATATGATCTGCCATTCTGGCAATCTCCTTGAAACCAGCAAGCAAACTACGATCTCCATTGGCTAATGCACCTCTGTTTTGCATTCTAGAGAGTGCAGATGAGTCTTTCGATGTACCTTTACCAATGACCGTAGAGAGACCGGAATCTCTGAGAAGTGGATTAGTTGGGCCACCTACACGATTGGGGTCTGAACCAGTCGACTCTGAATTCGAGAATGTACGCCACTCACTGTGTTCATCTACAATACGATCTCCTAAAACCACTCCACACTCTCTACAAATCAAATCACCTTTAGCATAGTCTTCAACGATGTCAGGATCTGGGTTCTGACATATGTGACAAAATACTTTATTTGCAAGAACATCTTTCTTTAAAGGATTGCTTGGTGGAGCTGCAGTTCCACCATTAGTTGCAACTTTTGAACTCATTATATCCAATCGATTTCTTTATAATCCAGATGCAATAATTTGATTCGCAAGTTTATTTATGAATAAATAATTATATATCTTATATAGGTAAACCTACTAATTTAGTTATATAATCTTGAAAGAATTACAAAGATACAATGTTTCTTATCTAATGAAAGATAATAAACAACAATAACAATGTTAAAAAAAAAAAAAGTAGATAATATAAATCTGTAAATTGAATTACAGTTGTTTATTATGTTTTGTTATTAACTCAACCACTTAAAATCAACACAAAGAAATGATACAAAGTTATATTATATATATTAATTAATTAAATATAGATAATTATTATAATTTTAATTATTATATTATTATATATATTACTACTATTATTATTTATTTGTTTGTTGATTTTGGGTTTGAAAACAAATAAAATTAATTTCAAAACTTTTGTTATTTATTGTTTTATTTTTATTATTTTTATTATTTTTTTTTTTATTTTTATTTTTGGAAAATTAAAGTTGTTGGGTGTATTTACATTAATATCAGTTAGGTTTGAAATTCACCCCTACTCTAACAACCACAAACGAACACAAGACGTTATCACTATCTATCCTCGATTTTAGATGTATTTTTTGGAATTCCAAAAGTGTGAACTTCTTCTCCGTGTTCCTTGGAACAAGAGGAGACGATTCTTAGTTTGTGATAACTTTAATTTTCTTGTTGATGTCCTTTCTGCAAATGGGACACTTGCTAATGTTGGCCGAGCAGTTTGTACAAGTAATTAAATGACTACATGGCAAGAAGCATACATCTCGAGTGCGCTCTGTACAAATAATGCAGGTTCTTGCTTTACTCTGTAGGATAGATCATCAACAATTGTTGGTTAGTAGATGCACCAAAGCGGGAAATGTCATAGTAGGGAGCTAGACACTATAGCATTACTTACCATTTTCAAAAGTTGTTCATTCACATTGTAAATTGATTTACTAATTTTATGTCCAAGTGCAGTGAGTTGTTCGTGATCGAAGTTGGAGATGGAAGAGATATCTCCACGCATTTGGCTGTTCTCCAGTTCAATTGTAGCCAATCGCTGCTGGTAGGATTTGGGGTCATTCTTGTTAGAATTCTTACGTTCTTCTTTTAATTTGGCCTCAAGTTGCTGTTTTTCTTGCTCAGCTGCGTCTTTTTGATTCCTAGTTGCATTTAATTCTTTCTTGAGTGCCTCCAATGTCTTTATTTGATTGTTCGCAAATGCCTTCTGACGCTCGAGATCGTTTCTTATATTGTCCTTCTCTTTGTTTGACTTTTTCAGTTTATCATTGGCTTGATCGATCTGTTTTCTGTAATCATCGGTTGCTTTCTTAGATTTGTCAATCTCCTTCTTGAGAGTCTCGACGTTCTTCTTGACATAATCAATGTCTTTCTTTAGATTTTCATTTTGTAGTCTTGCTACTTCCAAGGCTTTCATTATTTTACTTTCTTTCTTATTAACATCGCTTGTGGTGTTGGTTGTTGATGTTGCAGTTGGTGAATTGATAGTATTGTTGGAAAGCATATCAATCATCTCATCATATAGCAAAGGTCTTTCTTTTGATATTCTATGAGAGAGTGTTAGTTGTATCGAATTCGCCAAGCAAACCTAAGCGGTCGTGTACATACAAGTCATCATAGTTTATTGTAAACATCGAGTCAGTCTCATTAAATAGATTCTTTATTTCTGATTCTAATACGTATACCAACATATCTATATGGAAGTAAAGTGATTAGTTTGATGGAATGGCTGCATTTAGCAAAAGTTAGAGTGGACTGATACTTACACGCATAGGTATCTGTTGTTTTCCAACTTTTAATATCATCAGTATATTGTGGAACGTTCAGCAAGTGAGATGGAACTGTACCTGCAGCATTTCCCCAGACTTTGTTAAAGTGTACTTCTTGGACAGCTTTTGAAGATATTTTGACCCAGTGAGGCTGGTCCAAAGGTCGAATGAATGAAAAGTATTCCGATGATTGGGCGCCAGCCTTGCTTTTTTTAATTTCGTGCATCCATACGCTGTAGAGGACATAGTGATTTTCCTTTGATCGTTCATCCGAAAACTCGGATGGCAACAGAAGCTCATCGATGTAAAAGTCCTCGCGATATCTTGTACTTATAAGTTCATTCTTGTTATATGTTTCAATGTTGTTCAGAGCCATGAATAGAATTGGTGGAAACTGCTCAATTTTGTGTACAATGGTATTTCTATGAAGCTTATGATATTTGATAATGTCGGAGGTTGAATGGGCATCTACAAAAATCATATGCATGTCCTCCTCGTCGTTTCCGATATCCATGTAGAGATTGTGCACCAGCGCACTGGCGTTTGGTTCCTCTGAGTACTGTACAATCTTCTTGATGAGCTTTGTGGTGATTCGCATGTAGTCGTGAGTTTTCTATCAGTCCAAGTTCCGACGACAGTTTGATAGCTGACGAAAATCTATTTTCAGTGATTGGTTGTCCATTCGAAAGCTGGTGAATGACATACTGAAGCTCATTTACCCATTGTTTTTGACATGTCTGGATTTTGATCGACACCATTCAGCTTTTCCCGATGAATCTCGAGGATGCATCGTCGAAGGAAAGGCATGAAGTAAAAGAAATGTATGATCGATCGGTGAAATGTATCGTTGTATTGGATCAGTTGATTGACCTTGCTGATCTCGTTAACAATGTGACTTCCCATAATTTGGTGGTTCTCCAAAACTTGACTAATCTTAACTGTCACACTAAGCTGGTTTTTCTTGAATAGGCCATCGATGTCTTTATATCCGAGCAGCTCCATAACTGCTGAATCTGTGTCTGTAAACTCACGAGAGCCAACTGAATGGTGTACATATGTAAGTATACGATCGACCTTGATAAATAGAGCTTACAGATATTGTTATTGTTATTGGGTAGTGGATGACTTACAGATTTGAAAAGTACCATAAGAATGATCGATGACCTCCATGGAATAGTCGAGCTTTAGACTTTTGCCAGGGGGAAGTTCAAAGTGCAAGCACAGAGCAGGGTCCATATAGGTATTACTAAAGAGGAATGTAAAGGGAATCTGTCCATGAGCCAACACCAGCTTCTTCATCATCATATTACTTCTTGTCAGATTGAATTTGAACACCTCTAACTTCCTCTGTGTCAAAGGAAACCATGTATCCCAGTTTATGTCTTCATCATCATTCACATTCTTAATCGCAAACATACTTTGATATTTGAAGAAGAGATTTAATAAAGCCTAAGGATTCTTTCTATCTATTCGTCTATTCTATTATGTTTGCTTGTCTTACTAAAAATAATATATTTTTGAAATTTTAAAAGACACTAGTATAAAAATTCGTCTTTATGTAATGGAACACATTGAATTACAGATAATACTACCATTATAATTAAAGTGTACAAGATAGAGATCATCAAACTTAAATTCATTATATTTATCAACAAACATAATACTAATTATATCTTAATCTATAGATATTATCAGGAATATTAGATTGCAAGATTCCAAAATTAAGAATAGTTTTACTATTTAATATTTAATTTTCTATAGATCATCAATCATTCAATATAAAAATCATCTTATCATGTATTCTTCATTTGCTCATTCTTCATTCACACATTAATATATGTATAGTGAAATATAGATTTGGAAAAAGATAAATAGATTGTTTACATTTATCAAATCTATCTAAAAAAATGCAAATTGTAATTATTAAAAACAAAAATATTAATGTTGTTGCGATTTGTGGAGGTATCTTGCATAATATTAATAATAATAATAATTGTAAGTGGTTACATATATACTTATGGTTTCACTTAACTTCAACACTAATATCACCCACTATTGTTTATTAGTATCCATATAGTTTACAATTATAGTCATTGGGATACCTTTTGTTTTTTAGCATATTTTGTTAGTTTACTATTTGTAGAAGTGTATTGTATTGCATTGTACAAATAAATAGTATAGTATTACAATCAAATGAAGTGGTATGCAAAAGATTCTTCTAGTTATAAGCACATGGTGTGGAAGAGTGGCAAGGGCAAGTCGGTGCAGATACACATCGAGCCAGAATCTCTGACTGTGCAAGACCCTTTTCTCTGGAGAATATCGTCTGGTAGGTTATTTGCTTGGTTAATGGTTGGGAGGTGACCACATGTTGATACATGAGACCGAACTATATTTATTGACTTGCTTTTTATTGTAAATTGCATTGCTGTTGTTGTTATTATTGTTGTTGTTATTATTGTTAGCTACGGTTAGTACGGTTGGTCCTTTCTCCACATTCGACGGGTATACTAGATCTTTAATTTTGTTGAAGGGCAATAAGATGCAGCTGTTCCATCGGCAGAGGCCATTACAGCCAGTGCAGCTGGACCACTTTATACCCTACACATTCAATGGAGGCTGGGAGACAGACTCGATTTTCATTCCTTCGGAAACAGATTGTCTGCGACGCAGTGCCAATGCCATGTCCTCAAGAATGATGCAGCTGTCGGTCGAGTCTACTGGCAGCAGCGACAGCTCCAATGGCTCTCCCGTCTCTTCGCCCCATAACTCTGGCTTCGTAGTGCCACCACAAGAAGAGTCGATCGATTTCAATGTAATCACAAGAGATGAGTGTGCAACACAGTTGGTGCGAGTCCACCACTTCCAAGCTGCCGGCGAAACCTATCACCTCAACCTAGATTCGTCTACGGTGACACTCACCTCTGATGAAGCAATTCAACACCAGCAACTACACAACAACGCCAATGTCAAAAGTAGACATGTAGCAATCTATTCTTACGATTCTGACCTCGTTGCCAGATATGAGAGAGAGTCAGGATCATATCAAGAAGTTAAAATGAAAGCAGGACATGCATTACTAATTCAAGATATTATAGAAACAGACCTCAATCAAACACTACAACTAATCAACCACACACAAAACCAACAACCAACAAGTCGCTCAACCATCATCATTGTATATATAAATCAGATTTCTGACTAATATTTAAATAAACACCAATCTTGTAAATTGCACCGATATTTCTGTCAATCTTGTAAAGCTAAGTGAATCATCATCATCATCTTCTTCTTCATCGGGAGGAATAAGTAAAGAGGGTACCCTCTTTATAATTCTTCATTATATTACATCCTCTTTACTTTCCAATTTAGAGCTAAAAACTAAGAGCATACACCGGTCCAACAACAACAACAACAAAAGCAACAGCAACGACAACAGCAGTAATAAAGAGACGAGTTAGTTTAATAGTAGTCAAAAGGTGTTCCAGTTCGGAACATCTAACTGAAACAAGAAGTAAATCAACCTATTAAACTAAAAAATAAAAACAAAAATAAATCAATCGAATATTAACAAGGTTTAATTAATAATATTAATATTTTTATTTTTTCAATTTTAAATTATTAGGTGTTTTTAATCCAATGTTGTACCTAAATCATCATTCAAAACACACCAACTACTACTCCTACTATTACACACTACGCCATCTCCCACCAAATACTTCTACAACAAAACAACAACATTGTAAATAAATATTAATTTAATATTAATAATATTGTTATTATTTTGATTATTTTAACTACATACATACATACTTACATAGAGATAAGAAGTATATCATAATAATTTTAATATACATATATATATATATATCACATATCAACATATCATATCATATCATACATACACATATATACATATTGATATACTAAAGTAATACAAATAAGGGTTTAAATTTTAAATTTATTTTTTATTCATATTTTATTATTAGTATTATTATATTATCAATAACTTATTTTATTATAAAGTATTTTTAATTAGTCATACAATTAGTTAGTCAGTAATCCTGTCAGTATTTAGTTAGTTAGCTAGCTATTCAGTTAACTTGAATCAATAATAGTATTGGTATTAGTATTATATCATTCTTCAATCAAACAGATAGAATACAATAGTATAATATTATAATCATTCAATTTGTTGTTTTTTTTTATAAATGTTTTGTTGGAATTAAACAAACATTGCTTCTTACAGCTATTGATACACTCTATTCAGCTCATTTGTTTGTAGTTTATTGTAAATCAATTTGTATATGTGTATATATTGTCTTATAGGTTAGTTATAGTTTTAGTTTTAGTATAGTTTGTATTTTTTATAATCATCAAACAGAAATAATCCATAAAGTGTTCATTACAAGTCGAGTTTGAGTTTGTTTGATTTGTTAGCATAGTATCCAGTAATTAGCAATGGGAAACTCGACTAGTAAGAAAGGAGACAATCAAGTAGATAGCAAGTACACTTCGGTCAGTGGAATATATAAGGACTGTGAATGGGATCCTAAAACAGTCAGAAAATTGATTCTTGATAAGAAGCTATCTCCGCTATATCCTGCTAGCGAGTCTGAGAATCCTTCACTTGAGGAGTGTCCAATTTGTTTATTAGTATGTACCTAACGTATTCAAATAGTGCCTCCGCATACACTAACTTCATAAACAACAGTATTATCCAAGTTTAAATAGATCGAAATGTTGTAAAAAGGGCATCTGTACAGAATGTTATTTGCAAATCAAGAAAACCATCAGCAGAATCTAGTTCTGTATGGTATGTATTGATGAATGATGAATGAATATTTGGTTGGATATTAATGTTTTTATTTAGTTGTCCATTTTGTAATCAACCTTCTTATGGTGTAGTTTACACTGGTCCTTTGACAAAAGAGGAGATTCAAAAGGATGAATTAGAACAGGCAAAAGTTATGGAGTTGACAATTCAGATGAAGAAAGAGGAGATTGAGAAAGCATTGAAGGACAGCAAGAATAAAGCAAATGGTAGTCAACCAGTGGCACCACAAGTTTCAGTAGCACCACGTCCTCCTCCACCTACTTATGCACCACCAAAACCCAATCCCAAAGCACCACCAGCAGTTCCAAACAGTGCTCGCTTTCAAGATATGCTTTACAGTGGTAGCTATTCAGCCTCGGAGGTTGAAGAGCTAATGGTAATGGAGGCTATCAGATTATCTCTAATCCCACCACCTCCCACAAATAATGAAGGATATGTAAATAACGCCAACAATGAATCTCAACCACAGCAACAGAAGAATGAAACAAATAACAGTGTCAACAACAATGAACATATACAGAAATTAGCAACTGACAGCACATCAAATCAAACTGAGAATTTAAATAACAACAATAATAGTGATAGCACTCAAGAGAGGCATGAAAATAATGTAAATAGAGATAACCAACAACACACTGAACATGATATTATAAAGAACAAAAATATTGAGCCACTGTTGACAACGACAACCAACAACATTAGTACTGAACTTTTGGATAGAGGGAAGGACCATGTTCATATAGGTAGTAATGATGACTCGGTTCAAGTCACGACCACTACAACTACAACTACATCATCATCATTTGCCAATATTAATAATGACAGCAATAACATAAGCGATATTGGCAATAGCAAAAATAGTTGTAGTAATAATATTAATATTAATAATGGCATCATCAAGCCATCGATTATCAACCCAGAATCAGACAGTGGAAGTGAGCGCTTCTTTCAATCCAACTGTGCAACCGTTTCAACATCGATATTAGATGACCACAGCAACCTAGATATGGAGCTACGTAGTGAGAGCTCCATTCTGAGTCGAGAAGAGCTGATTAATAGCCAACAAGATGATTTTCTACACGAAGAGATGGACGGTGTCATTCCACAGTCATTCGAAGACAGAATTAAAAACCATCTATCACACTCTAGACACTCTTCAAGCAGTAGTAACTCCGACAAACAGCTTAAGAACAGCTATGGTTTCAGTGGCAAGCAACAGTCAAGATTGAAACCATCGAACTTGTCCTATGATGACAATAGCAGCACTCAGGTCGTTCCCTCTCCACTCATCAATACCCACAACAATAATACAAGTAGCGTTTTATCTAGCAGCAGTGATTTGAACAACAATGACGGAAACAGCAGTGATGTTGGTAAAGGCGATGAGTCTCCAAGCTCTAATGTAGCAGTTAACCAGTCGGAAACTGATCACGACAATGACAATGATAATAGTATAGTTACCAGCCCACCAATTTCAGAGAGTCAGCAGATTGAGTTGTCCACAGAGGTAGAGAGTGATAGCAATCCAATGAGCGAGAAAATCGATTTGAAATCCAACGATAGTCAACCATCACAGGAATCGGAATATCTTTCAAACTCCTCGTCTGCATATGTTATCAATGATGCCACGCTTTCCAACTCTTTAAATATTAGTAATGATTGGTAGAAATATTTATCAAACAAACAGCTTATAAATTTAATTATAATATACATATATTTTTTTGTAAAATCCATTTAGATCATCTCAAATGATCTGTCCATTCACATTTGTAAACTCCTCCCCAACCCTCCCTATTTTTCAATCACATCAGCCCCAACGAAATAGCATTCTTAATCCAATAAAATTGTTATTCTGAGAGCTATCTTTACTTCCCATAAGATCATGTGGTGTAAACTGTCATCTACATAGCACTTAAACTAAAAATTGATCAAACAAGATTTTAATACCACCTGTAGATATTCTGGTCAAAGAAAATTACAAGAATATTAATATTAACTTTATACTTGATTATCATGTGATACTAATACAGGATACCAACTCCGACTTATACCATAATATCACCTATCGATATTGTATATTGGTTTCACCAATTGCACCACTTTACCTGCCCTGAGTGTATTGTTGCTAATTTCTCAAGAAATTACAATGTCACCCAACCAACATTCACACTTTTCACCAAGATACCCCCTCCCCTTCCCAATTTTTCACCAATATAAAAACACTCTTACTAGTTGTTGTTGTTTTTAAACCAAAGTTATCTAAACTAATCAAATACAACTCATACTAAATTAAATTGAAGCGTTGTCTTTGTAAAATAAACAACTGAAGAAGTAAAAGTGTCCTTCCCTACAGTGTCATATCCTACAAACTACCACATTACCCCTTTGTCAAAAAAATAAAAAATAAATTTAATTTCTAAAAAGTTTTTTTAAACGTAAGGTTCATATGGGTGATAGATAGTCAACAGTTGTTCACTTACTTTTTTTTTTTAATTGTCATAGTACTATTTATATTATACTAAAATGGAAAGTAACAACAATGAACAAGCAGCTGCTGCTACCACTCCAGCTCCAGCTCAAGCCAAGCAACAACAACAACAACAAAAGAAGCAAGCCAAGCCAGCCAAAGCTCTTTGAACTTGGCCAACCCAGAATACATCACTGAGAGAATCAAGATTTGGGATGAATTGAAAGCAAAGCATGACGCTGAAATTGCCAGTATGTAGCAGTAATTGTAGTAGTAATTGTTCTTGTTCACAATCTATCAATCAATCAATATCATAGAGCTAAATCAAATCAATTTGATGATTTGATAGTGATTGATTGCTTGATGATACTACAAAGTGCTTGCTTGAATCAAAGAGTTTACACTAAACTAATCACTCACTCCTTGCGTATAATATAGATCTTCCAGATGTACCAATCAAGATTACTCTCCCAGATGGAAAGGTTGTTGATGGTTTTGCAGGAAAGACTACCCCATACTTGGTTGCTAAGGGTATCAGTCGTGGTTTAGCTGATTCTATTGTTTCATCTTTGGTCAACGATCAAATCTGGGATATTGCCAGACCATTGGAGAAGGACTGCAACTTGGTCCTCTGCAAATTCGACTCTGAAGCTGGTAAGAAGACCTTCTGGCATTCATCAGCACACATTCTTGGTCAAGCTATGGAGCGTATCTATGGTGGACAACTCTGTATTGGTCCAGCAACCAATGAGGGTTTCTACTACGATATGGCCATGTCAGACAAGATCGTCTCATCAGAAGACTATGCAACCATCATTGAAGTTGCCAACAAGATTATCTCAGAGAAGCAAGCTTTCGAGCGTTTGGCCGTACCAAGAGACCTCGCTTTGGAGCTCTTCAAGTACAACAAATACAAGACTGAAATCATCTCCAAGATTCCAGCCGATGAGACTGTCTCCTTGTACCGTTGCGGTACCCTTGTAGATTTGTGCCGTGGTCCACATCTTCCAAACACCAGCTACGTCAAGGCATTCACTGTTGTCAAGAACTCCTCTGCCTACTGGTTGGGTAAGGCTGAGAACGACCCACTCCAACGTGTCTACGGTATTGCATTCCAGACAAGAAGCAACTTGCTGAATATGAGGAGTTCATGAAGCAAGCTGCCCTCCGTGATCACAGAAACGTCGGAAAGGCTCAAGAGCTCTTCTTCTTCCACCATTCTCCCAGGTTGTGCTTTCTTCTTACCACATGGTACCAGAATCTACAACCGTCTCGTTGAATTCATCCGTCACGAGTATCACAGACGTGGATTCACTGAAGTCATCACCCAACCATGTTCTCTCAAAACTTGTGGGAGCAATCTGGTCATTGGGCTAAATATAGCGAGAATATGTTCAACTTGAAGTGCGACGACCAAAACTACTCATTGAAGCAATGAACTGTCCATCTCATTGTTTGATGTTTGGTAACCGTTCCAGATCCTATCGTGAGTTGCCAATCCGTTTCGCCGACTTTGGTGTCTTGCACAGAAACGAGTTGGCTGGTGCTTTGACTGGTCTCACCCGTGTTCGTAAGTTCCAACAAGACGATGCACACATTTTCTGTACCCCAGACATGGTCGAGCAAGAAATCTCCTCATGTCTTCAATTTATGCAACACGTATACGGAATCTTTGGATTCGAATTCCAACTCGAATTGTCCACCCGTCCAGACAATCACTTGGGTACTGCAGAGCAATGGGATGTCGCTGAAAATTCATTGAGAGACGCTTTGAACAAGTTTGGAAAGCCATGGAAATTAAACCCAGGAGATGGTGCTTTCTACGGTCCAAAGATTGACATTCAAATTTTCGATGTTCTCAAGAGAGCTCATCAATGTGCCACCATCCAATTGGACTTCCAATTGCCAATCAGATTCGAATTGGAATATATGGGTAGTGGACCAGAGGAGCGTCTCCGTCCAGTTATCATTCATCGTGCCATTCTTGGTTCAGTCGAAAGAATGATGGCTATCTTGATCGAACACACCGGTGGTAAATGGCCATTCTGGGTATCACCACGTCAAGTTTTGGTTGCCACCGTCTCTGAAAAGTTCTCCGAGTACGCCCAAAAGGTCACCAAGACCATCACCGACGCCGGATTCTACGCCGATGTCGATCTCTCTGACAAGACCCTTCCAAAGAAGGTCAGAGAGGCTCAATTGGCCCAATACAACTACATTTTGGTTGTCGGAGAAGAGGAATTGACCAACAAACACCGTCAATGTCAGAACCAGAGACAACGTAGTCCGTGGATCAATCACCTTAGATGCATTGCTCGCTGAATTCAACCAAAACAACAAGGAGTTCAAATAAATTATTTAACAATAATATATTTTATATTAAATCAGTCGACGGTACCGACCCACTCCCGATCTATTTAAATTTATATCTGATAGTGGGGCAAAATAGATCAATGCAAAAATGGAAAACTAAAATATTTATTTTCAGTCATTTTATCATAAAAGTTTATTCTTTGCAACAAGGTGTGTGATCACCCCCAATACCTTAATAATAATATGTTTGTTGATTGCACTTTGACACTCCTAAATCCTGCTGCTGCTAACAGAGCTGAGAATATCAGTTTTCTATCCATCCATATCAATTCTAACTTTATACAAATTTATTTATATTTAGCACAAACACAACACTAACACAACACCAACTACTGTTAGTTATACAGTGACATACAACATATCAATTGCAACCCCACTCACTACGCACACACTTCACTCTAAAATCTACAACAACAATTAACCTAACTAACTTAAATATTATATATATATATTTGAATAATAATAATATTTATTCAATGATTATTTAATTGACACGTTATCTAATATTTTGTATCCTATTAATAATTATTTATAATTAAAGTTTCAATTGTCGTATATATGTTGATGGTACCACAACTTCATTCTTCTATCATAATTGTATATTAGATTTATATCATATTGTTTGTATTGTAGTTGTATTGTAATTGGAGTTTGATTGAAGTTAAATATCTACATATCTTATCCTATCTTATCTTTATCTCTTCTCCATCTATCTATCTATTATAAATTATATTCATCATCATTGTTGTTGTTGTTCTTTATATAGTATTTGTAGTAGTTATTATCTTTTTAGCTTGAAGCTTAATTTTAAGATTTTTAAAATATTAAGAATAGGTCAATATAACTATTGAACGATCTAAAAATAGTATTGTCGTTGTTGTTGTTGGACCAAGCACCCCACAGCCATGATAAAATCAAGAATTGTGAATTGTACAAAAAAGCGGTGGTAATCAGTTAGATCTAAGCGAATTGAAGTTGTCTAAATACCCTGGCGAACTGAAGAAACCTCTCAATAAAATACAGCCTTTGGTCATCAAGGAACTAAACTGTAGCAAGAATCAGTTGAATGACTTCAAATGGGACTTGTTAAATGACTTTCAATCGTTGGAGTCACTCAATCTTAGTGGCAACCCGCTATCATCACTGTTGATGATTGGATTGCCTGGGTCAATATGGCTGAAAACACTGGTGAAGCTGAATCTCAGCGGGTGCAAGCTGACTCGATTTGGACATGTTGATTTGCGCCAGTTCCCTGCTCTCCGCTCTCTGTCGCTCGCCAGCAACGACATTGCAGAGATCACTGACGAGCAGCTCACCCTTCCTGAACTAGAGCATCTCGACCTCAGCAACAATCCTCTGACCAGACTTCCTCTCTCGGGCTGCGTCAGTCTGACTGTGTTGGACATCTCCAATTGCAAGCTGGTAGCTTTGCCTTCTCAACTTGGTGAAATGGACAAAATGATAGAGCTGCGTGCCAAGTGCAACGCGATTCAATCAATACCAGACTCAATTGGAAAGTTGACTCGACTACAGGTTCTTGAATTGCAGGACAATCAAATTAAAAGTGTCCCATTGTCGATTGGCTACTGCGAGGACTGCTACAACTACGATTGGAGAGCAATCCAATCGAGGACTATACTGTACTCGGTGCAATTACAGCTGGAACAGAAAAGTTAATTGCATATCTAGAGAAACGAATGATTGAGCGATGTCATGAAGTTGCAAATGAGCTATCATCATCTAACAATAACCTTAGCAATCTTTTAGCAACAGCAGCAGCAACAATAATAGTTTTACACCGGTAGTTTTAGTAGATGAAGCTAACATGAAAGAACAACGATCCAAATCACCTATTATGGCAGCGATTACACCAACTAATTTAGCCATTCCTCAACTAACTTCAACACCGTCATCCACAGCACCTTCACCAAGCATTACTTCAGCAGCAACAACACCACAACATTTATCACCAAGATTTGTAAATAACGTCAGCTCCAATGTAAATAACAACTCAACAACTCCATCAGCATCAACTCCAACCCCAACTCCAACAACTCCAACTCAATCTATCCCGAGAAATATTATTCAAATTCCAGCTTCATCTAAATATCCTAATATGTGTAATGTTTTCGTCAATAATCACAGCAATTTGTCAACTTCTCCCACTTCTGCTACTTCTGCAGCAACCTCTTCTTCTCAACAACAGCCACAGATTAATAGAGGTGACGGTGATGGACACCCACAACAAATTAGCTACAGCAATATCAATAGTGTTCCACAAAAGATGGAATTGAGCAATTCTCCACCAATGCAAATGAGACAAAGCCGTAGACAATCTTCCATTTTGACAACAGACCTCCCTCCACAGCCTTTGTCTCTGTCGTCTCCCGTCACCAAGATTTCACCACTCTCCGAGCTGGACACACTTCGCGACAAAATTTACACACTGATAAGATACGACTTGAAGTTTCAATATTGCTTCGATATACGATCGAGTTGTCAAATCTCCAGACATTGATAACCTCGTTGTCTATGCCAAAATAATCAAATCTTCACAAGAGGTAACTTAACAATGATTTTGACCAAACTGAGTTATCCGAATGATTCATCTAACAATCAATCACAAACATTCTCATTTATTTATTAGGAAATTGAATTGCTTTCCAAACTACTTTCCTATAGAAAACTTTCAATTCACATTAAATGCCACAAGCAAGGCACTCTATACATCTTCTCCACAGACAATCGATGACAAATTCAAGTATCTCAAGAAACTACTGAAATCAAAGATTGAAGAGGTCTTAGTTTACTCCAGGTCGATTGTCGATCATCTCGAACAATGTAATCTCAACGATGTAATGAATATTCTCAAAACAATGGAATCATTAAACAAGAAATTAAAAGTTGACCCATAACTATAGCCAAACAAACTTAACCAAACACCAACCATTCATCCACCAACGAACAAATAAATTAATTTATTCTATACTCTATTATAATCAACAAAAGCAGATTGGTAAATTAACTTGACTCAAGTGGATATTTATTTGAATAGAGTAGATCTTTGGAATATATATTCCCACTATCTGAATTATTTCAATGTCATTTTAGAAAATAAAGTATAAAACTTATTGTTCATCATTCAATAATTTAATTATTTGGAGGAATTGATTATCAACTTACCAAAATGGAAAACTATTCTTTGATTGAAGCCAACTCATTAATCTAAGTGCCATATAATTAATAATAATTTTAACAATGGTCATTGGATTTTCTCATTTTATATAAAAAATTGAATGATAAATAATAACCAAAAACAATCAAGCCAACATATAATCAAGGTTGGAATTTGCCAAAAACAAAAAAACAATATTCAAATCGAGATTGGTCCTCTGGTCATGTTTCTTTTATTATGTTATTTGATCTCAAAGATAGTAAAGGTTGGATTCTGACCAAAGTTCAAAAATGATTTATTTAAATATTGAAATTTGAATTTTTTAATAATTTTTATAAATAGATTTTGCATAGGAGAGTTTGGAAAATAAATGGTGTTTGTGGTTGTTGGAGAAGTTGACATTTTATTAATAATAATAATAATAATAATAATAATAGTTGCATGTCACTTGTTTTTGTGTTGGGATGTATTCTACTGTTTAAAAACAAACAAATAATATTAAAATAGAATAGAAATTATTATTCCTTATTTTACAACCTATTTATTGTATTTATTAGATTCAATATATACATACATAGATAGATAGAATTCAAGTAAATATAGTATCACCATTATACTTGATATAATCCATTAGATAATTTTATAATTTATTTAGTTTTCATTATTTATATTGTAAATCAGATCTAATATATACTTGGTCTATTATTAGATAAATGAATCATCATTTATATAATGATCATCAGCAGCTACAGCAGAATTATAGGAATCATCATCAAAACAATGATCCAACAAATAAATATCAACCAAAATCTATTTTGATAACAGGTGGAGCTGGTTTTATGTATGTTATCATTATTATTTTTATCTTATCATTTCCTATTGACTAACATAATAAATACATTCACTCAGAGGATCACATCTTACAGTCTATCTTTCAAAGCATTATAAATCTTATAGACTCATTGTACTCGATAAGCTCGATTACTGCTCGAGTTTGATGAATCTATCAGGTGTTGAACATGATAATTATAGATTTTGTAAAGTATGTAATTACTCTATAGCTTGTTCTCTGGTTGTATTTAATGGCTAATGGATGAATCAATTTAAGGGAAATTTATTAGATAATGTTTTATTAGATCGACTGTTTAGTGAGGAGTCACATATAGATACTGTTATCCACTTTGCAGCGAGTACACATGTTGATAATTCATTTGAATCCTCAATTGCATTCACTGAGAACAATATTTTGGGTACACATTACTTATTGGAATGCTCTCGGAGACATAGAGTGCAACGATTTATATATATTAGTACAGATGAGGTCTATGGATCATCACCACTCAGTGCGCAGTCGATGGGTGCATCCGAATGCACCTCCATGCTAAAACCCACCAACCCATATTCTGCAAAGCAAAGCAGCAGCAGAGCTCCTTGTGCGTCTTATCACAAGTCATTTCAGCTTAGCCATCGATTATAACACGTGGCAACAATGTGTATGGACCAAAGCAATATCCTGAAAAGATTTAATTCCCAAATTTATCACTCAACTTCTTGAAAAGGAATATCTTGGTATGTTTCCTGTTAATAATAAGATTCTGTCACTGACTAATACTAATGTGTAAATGAGGTGTTCCTTCCAGTCTATAGACATGGAAATGGTTCAAATGTTAGAAGCTACCTATAATATAGAACGATGTAGTTCGTGCGTTTGATTGGTGCTTCACCAAAAGAACAGTTGTGAAAATCTACAATATGGAACTGACTTGAAGATATCGAATATTGAGGTAGCAAAGACCTTGATTGATATCCTATACCAGAAGAAAAGAATGGTGATACTGATTATTCTGATATGATGGAGTTTTGTACAGGATCGCCCATTTCAATGATCAAAGATATCACTTGAATAGTTCAAAACTAGCAGATTTAGGTTGGACTCAACAAATAGATTGGAAAAATGGTTTACTCAAAACTGTAGATTGGTATTTAAATAACAGAAACTATTGGACCAACAGCAGCATAAGTAGTAATATTTCTAGCAACGATGATATCCTTTGCCAAACTCCATGCAAAATCAAACAACATAGATAAACTACACAATTAGTCATACTAGTTCGACCTGTAAATTTAGTAGCATAACAGCATCATCCAATCCTCAGAAATAATAAACATAACATCATTATTTATTTATTAAATAGTCTGTTTTGTGTTTATTATTTTGTAAATGTTCTATAGTATATCATAATATATGTTGTGGAAATAATCAAATTTGTTGATTTATTATTCATCATCTCCTTCTTCCTCACTATCATAAGTCTGAATCGTCCTTCTTCTTGTCATCATCAGAGTCATCAAATCAAAATCTAAATTGAGATCGTATTATTGTTAGTATCCAATCGAAATTATTATCTGTCAATCTTCACTGCACTCATAACTATATATACCTTCACAAACTGGTACCAGCTCAGCTTGGATATTATCATCCCTTGTTAAATCAATTGGCTTTTCATCATCTTTTATTTCTAATCTCAACGTTGGCTTTGCCCAAATGGACCAACAACTTTACACATTCTAATCTACCTCTTGCAGCTGCCTGTTGTTGTGGACATAAAAGTTAGTGGACGTTGCGCATTCGATAGAGTGGATTGACTTCTGATGGATGATTGTTACCTTTATGGAGTGGTGTATCACCGACTTTATTTTGAGAATTTACATTTGCGCCACTCTTGATGAGTGATTCAACTACTGAAGCATGTCCAGCAGTGGCAGCATAGTGAAGTGCAGTGTTGCCAAGGTGATCAGCACTATCGACTGGTACTTTTCTTAAGTCTCAATATCTCGCAGACATCTGTGTTGTTTCCACTCTTAGCATTGGCAAACCAAGCATCTACGAATGACATTTCACTTCCATCGTTATCAATATTATCACTCATTGTAATCATTTATTAACTATACTATATTATATATCTATTCTATATATTACTTAAAACTACTACTATACAAATGAAAATTAAAAAACTTTACTAATTCTAAAAACTCTAAAGAAAGAAACAAAAATAAGTTTGGATCTAAACTAAATCTTAATCTACTACTACTATTATTACTAATACAAGAATTGGTAAACAGTTGATCCACCCAAACCTTTCACTTTAATTAGATTGGAAAATAAGAAGCTAAAAAAAACCAAAATTAAAAATTAATTTGGCAAAGCAATCAACAACAAAATGTTGATTTAGGCATCGAATTTATTTGAAATGTTTTTATGATAATGATTTCAATCGTTTCATTTCTTGATCATTGAAAAGGTTGCCTCTTCATTCAAACGGCTCCTCTCATAGTATTTTAATCTTAAGACAACAATCAGATCAGGACCTTTAAATTAAATAACTATGTTTGTGAATCTATAGATTATTACTTTGTGATTGTAGAGTTTATACATCTCTTACCATTCTAACGATGTTCATTTAACCTTTGTTTGCAGAGGTAGCACTAGTATACTATTTTATATATGATTCATGCATATATACTGCAAATACTCATTATTAATTTATATTCATGTTTACAATGAAATCATACAATTTTATTAGTATATTAAAACAACACAGTATTCATTATTGATGATTTTCATTTATACCTACAGTTATGCCATGCATTTTGTATCTGAAAGATTAAGATTATGATGATTTGGATATTTAAATATGAACCCACATTAACACTAATACAAATTATACTAATAAAAATAATAATAAAATAGGAATGAAAGAGTGGTAATCATCGGCAACAATAACAACAACAATGAATATGATGATAGAATCATTGTACAAACATTTCATTAGATATCTGTTTATGACATTGACCACTACTTGCATATTAAACAGTACCATAAGCAGTATCTAACTAGAGATTAAATCATGAGCTACTGACTGACTGATTAAATGGTGCATTAATTTCATTTTCATTAGTTAGTTGGGTTCATCCAATTTATTGATTCCAACTAAATCCAAATATAATTTATTAATTAATAAGTAAATATTTAAATCCATAGTAATAAATCTAATAATAATATTTATTATTAAAATTTTTAATAAAGGAAAATGAGGGTAATAATAGTAACTTTATTGTTATTATCATTGTTTTCATTGATTAAGTGCCAAAATTATAATGGCAGAGTATTGGTCCTCAAGGGTAGAGTCTTTATTGATTCCAATAAAAATACTATCTACGATGCTGGTGAGCCTGGTTTCTCCGGATTGGATGTCATTCCATTGGATAATGCTGTTGACTATCTTGGACAAAGATTGAAACCACAAAAAACAAATGCCAATGGTGAATATGTATTTGATGGCTTGATGGAAAAAGTAGTTTTACAGACTCAATTTCAGTAATCCATCTGGATACTTGTTTGAAACCTATTCAATCTCGTTGAATTGCCCATCAGGAAAACAATGTGTGAGAAATGCCAGTCCAAGTGAAGGATACAAAGGTTCAATTGTCATTGAAAATGTATCAGGATATGAAGTTCCTCTCATTCCAAATGGATATGCTCTCCCCAACACCTCAACTTTGTGTTTGAAGATCCAAATTGATTTGGGAACACCAGAGACACCAAAACCAAGCACCAACGGAATAGGAGTTTATGGTAACATCTATACCGACTTTAATGCCAATGGACACAGAGAGTTTTAATGAAACCTGGTATGCTGGTCTTCAACTTATGTTATTGGATTCCAATGGAAACCAAGCAAGAGATATCAATGGAAATCTTATTCAAACGGTAACTACTGACGCCAATGGAAATATGTGTTTGAAAATGTTGTTGCTGGAAAATATTATCTCAAAGTTTGTTGGAGGATTGAACAGAGTATTCAACCCAGGCTTCATTGGTCCATTCACTGTGGACAGTACTCAACTTTCCAGACCTTCTTGACGGGGTAATTTCTAGTTATGCTTGGAATCTTGGAGAATACGGACTTTCCCAATGGGAGATGCATCATGTTCTGGAACAGTCTTCTATGATTACAATTGGAATATTGTTTTTGATGGAAATGATAAGCCATGCCAAGGATGTGTTGTGAATATTTATTGTGCTATTTATAACTATTTATTGTTCTCCGTCAAGACCGATGCCAATGGATTCTGGATAGTCAATGGATTATGGCCAGGAATGAAATACACATGTAGATTTGTATTCAACTAAACACAACAACTTCAACTGGTACCCAACCAACACAATGTATCCAAGGTGGTCAAACTAATATCAATTGTGGTCTCAACGATCTTAATCCCAATACTGGTGTTAAAACAGGAGTATATCCATCCGCATTCATCACAACATGTTTTGTCAGAAATGAATTTGACGCTAAAAAATGGTGAACAATATACTGTTGTTCAATTCAGTGCCAATGGTACTGGAGCTATGGCAATCTAGTTCAAAGTTCATGACAAAAATGGCCAAACACAAAGATACTGGATCAGTAAGTGGTATAACCTATAGACCAGAGACTGGAGACACATATGTTGCATCTTATTACAAACATGGAACTGGTTTTGGGCCAAGTGGTAAAGGAGCAATCTATAAAATTGACAATAGTACTTTCAAAGTATCAACATATGTTGATTTAGAAGAAATCTTTGGAGCTGGTTTTTCTGGCCCTGCTAATCTCCATAACTTTACTTATGAGCCAAATGAATTGCAGTTGACACCACTTTACATGACCAAAGTATCACTGGTGATTTAGACAGTACTCCAAGATTCTTATTTGTAACCAATTTATGGACCAATGAAGTTGTTCAAATTCCACTGTATGCAAAGCCCACTGCAACAAACACATTCAAACAAAAAGTTCCAAATCTCGGTGTACTTTTGAGGCAGACTGGAGAATTTATGCAGTCAAGGCATATAAAGGAGAACTCTATGTAGGAGGAGTTTGTACTGGAGAATCAGGAAAAAGATGTAGATCTAGTTTTAGTTAAATATAATACCAAGTCAACTTGGGAGTTAGTACTGACTATGGATCTAGATTTTAAAGAAAGAGGTGGTCTGGCTTTTTTCACCTTGGTCAAGAACATCCAACACCCCACAACCAATCTTTTTCCAAATGGTATTTGATGATCTTGGAGATCTTGCAATGGCAGTCAGAGATAGAATTGCTGACATACGTGATGTTACCCCTTACCCGATGTAATTTCTTGCCTGTCCTAATAAATATGGTGACTTGGAGTTAGAGGCTTATGGAAAATGTGGAGGAAGAACTACCCTCAACAATGGACCACAAGGTCCTGGTGGATATCATTTCCTTGATGTCAGTACAACTCGTTTCTCCAATGTTGGTTTGGGAATAGCCCGAGCAGGACCAACTCAAAATTATTACCAACGGTAATTGATGTTATGTCGGCATACGAAGCAGGTGCTGTTTGGATTAATACAAACACGTACCATGTACAAAAAAATGCAAATCTATGACCCAAAGCTTGGTTTGGGTGGATTCGCAAAAGCAAGTGGATTAGGAGCACTTGTTGATGTTATACTCCACCTCAAAACCCCAAGTACCTATGAATGTGGTAGGATATGGTTCGATTGTAATCTCGATGGAAGACAGGATTGTACCGAGCCAGGTATTCCCAAACATTGTTGTTTACCTCTATGATCAATCGAATTCAAGTGGTCCAGTTGCATCGACCATATCAGACAACAATGGTAGTTTTCAAATTTGAAACCCAACCCGGTAAGAAGTATGCATGTGTTTATCCCAGTACCTGAAGTGCAAAACAAATTTGGACCATTTGTTCTCTCACCTTATTTTGAATGATCCAAGCCTTGAATTCATTGATAATGATGCCAAATTGATTAACAACAATCTTTGTTGCTGGATTCGATGGAACATCTTTCAGTGCCCATATTTTCACAGATTGTCATTTTGGAGTTTCATCTCCAAACACTCCTACCAAAATGGTTTATGGATACAAACAAGCCTATTCAAACAAACTTCCCATTGAAAATTGGTCCAAAACAACATAATTTCTTCCAATCAGATTAAACAATCTAAAAGAGCAGAGCTAAACAATCAGTTAGTATTAAGTAATATCATCTTTCTAATTTCAAATTCACAAAAATAAAGTATCTATCAAATTATTATTTAGAAATATAGATAGTTTTAGTTAGATTGTGCTAAGATTGATTCAAATGACACTCAAAGTATCAATTTGGTATTTTATTGAAAACATTTCATTTATAATTTTTTGATGGTGACGTGTCTGACTAAAACATCATGAATCCAACAAAGTGATTACATCTTGTTAATTAAAAAAAGAATAAATAAATCTAAAAATACTAGGAAAATGAGAATTATAATAATTATATCACTTTTGTTTATATTTGAGTTGATAAAATATAATGGCAGAGTATTGGTCCTCAAGGGTAGAGTCTTTATTGATTCCAATAAAAATACTATCTACGATGCTGGTGAGCCTGGTTTCTCCGGATTGGATGTCATTCCATTGGATAATGCTGTTGACTATCTTGGACAAAGATTGAAACCACAAAAAAACAAATGCCAATGGTGAATATGTATTTGATGGCTTGATGGAAAAAGTAGTTTACAGACTCAATTTCAGTAATCCATCTGGATACTTGTTTGAAACCTATTCAATCTCGTTGAATTGCCCATCAGGAAAACAATGTGTGAGAAATGCCAGTCCAAGTGAAGGATACAAAGGTTCAATTGTCATTGAAAATGTATCAGGATATGAAGTTCCTCTCATTCCAAATGGATATGCTCTCCCCAACACCTCAACTTTGTGTTTGAAGATCCAAATTGATTTGGGAACACCAGAAACACCAAAACCAAGCACCAATGGAATAGGAGTTTTATGGTAACATCAATACCTACATAAATGGTCAAAACTGGAATCATGGTTTTCAGTTGATGTTGATGGATTCCAATGGAAACCAAGCAAGAGATATCAATGGAAATCTTATTCAAAAGGTAACTACCGATGCCAATGGAAAATATGTGTTTGAAAATGTTGTTGCTGGAAAATATTACCTCAAAGTTGTCGGAGGATTGGTAGTGAATAGAGTACATAACTCAGGTTTCATTGGTCCATTTACTGTGGACAGTACTCAACTTTCCAGAGCATCAGATGGGGTACTATCAAAATATTCTTGTTATCTTGGAGAATCTAAACTTATGCCTAAGGAATACCAAAGGTGCGGTGTAAATTGGTAGGACACATCAAGGAATTATGTTATGGGTCGGAAATTGGACTCATATTTATAAAAAAACACATTCGGATAGAGTCTAATGAACAACTTGGAGCTTAAATACACAGCCACAATAGGGAAGCTATTATTAGTTAAACTTGATATTCAAATCCAAAGCAACAAACTTAACTTAGCTTAATCTAGATTGTGACTTTTAATCACTTTGAGTATCTATGCAGTCTACTTCTGTTCATAGATTTACTTCTAAAAGTTCAAGACTGGATCCATTTACTAATTGAGCTTTTTAATTTCCTTATAAAAGCTCTAACATGGTACTGTCGATTGCAAGATTTATATATATATTTTGACCATTGGTTATTTTCAACACACAAAGTACAACACCACAATTTATCTTAACAAATTAATCTTGATCAATCTAAATTTTGGTGGTATTGTACAACCCACACCACCCATTATAATTATTATTTGCAAAATTGACACACTAATTTCACTCATATATTTAACATTAACTACAACGGATGAATGATAATTAAATTTACAATATATTTACTTAGGGGAATAGTTAATTCTTTTTTTAAATATTAATTTTTAAATTTGAATGAATAGCTGCACATTAAAACCCAACTGAGCTAAAGAAGTCGCATTATTAAACTACAAATAGACTTATAGTGTGTAGTAGTTTGGGGTGTGATCAAAAAAAAAAAAAAACAATCAAAAAATAACAATCATATTCATAACAATATTAATAATCAAATACATATAAATATATCACCACCCCCAACCTATCACTTACCTTAAATACCCACACTAACAATCATCAATCATCATTAAAAAAAGACACACTATATTTATTTTTATATATTAACATATAAATTTTTGAATAAATAGCCATTTATCAATATATTTGCACAATCATATAAAATAATTTATTACATAATTAGTATTCATCTTAATTTAATTTAAACCACTCCACTTCAATCCAAACTAAACCAATCAATCAATCAATCAATCAATCAATCCTATCAAACTATCAATCAATCAAATTAACATATTTATATATAACATAGATATATTTAATAAATAGTAGTGATTCAAGATATCTATAATATTTCACATGAATAGTTTTTAAAATATTCTTTAATTGTAAATTTCAATACAATCAAACAATCAATAAATTAATCAATCAAATAAAAACAATAGAAATCACCATAATTTTATATAACTAATAAAACCACAAAAAAAAGAACCAAAATTATATAAATCTATTTTTTAAACAAATATGGATATTGATGTTATAAGTGATAATAGATCATTTGTTATCAATCAAATTCCTAAGACATTAGGCATCATTTTGGAAGAAGATGAGGATTTTGTGGAAAAAGTCAAACAGAGCGATCCACATTTAGAACAAAAGAATGCTTATGCAAATAGATCAGTCAGTTCCATGTTGGACGACCGTAAATCAAATAATCTTTTGAATATCAGCACCTTTAATAGTAATAGTAACAATAACCATGGCGGAAATGGAAACAACTTGAGTTCATCACAGACCTTACCAAAGACTCCTTTGTCCAATGTTTACTTCACCAAGAATGAGCTTCCAGCAGTACAAATTCAACCTCCAGAAACAACAGCTCTATTTATTGGATAAACAGATTTTTGGTGATATAGATTTCTACAGAATTTCACATTTGCAATTGGATGACAATTTACTCGGAGAAATTCCATTCATTGTTGGCAAGATGAATGCTTTAGAGGTGCTCAGTATGCAGCGCAACTATTTGATCGAAATACCGCATTGGTTTCCAAGCAAAATGAGTAATCTTAGACGACTCAACCTGAGTGAAAAATTCATTAGCAGAACTTCCAGACAATTTCAACCAGTTGTTCCACTTGGAAACTCTGGAGCTTTCACATAATCTCCTACGAAATATTCCTCCATCACATCTCCCACAGAATCTAGTTAATTTGGATCTTTCACATAATTTCTTAGAGTGTATTGAGCTTCCTTCGTTTGAATCGTTATTTACACTCAAGTTGTCTAATAACAAACTAAGGACACTTGGAAATCTTCCATATCATCTGTCGGTTGTTACTATCGACAACAACTATTTGGAATCTCTTGACCACAAAGTAGTAGTGCGTAATCGCGATTTAACAATGTCGTTTGAACAGTCTTTTAGAGATGTGGCAATGGAGCGAATTTATAGGTGTTGGTATACAGGATCCCCTACACTTGATCTCTCAGGACTTGGTATTGTTCAGGTACCCCCTATCATTGGAACTTTGACACATCTTACAAGTTTTAGATTTATCAGGGAATTTAATATCTTATTTACCAACGGAATTGGAGCGACTTGTCAACCTTGTTAGTTTAGACCTATCACATAATATTATAATCGATCCTTCCTTTGTACTTGGTAAACTGTCGATCTCTGGTAAACCTCACACTCACCGGAACTATAGACTACCTTCAAAATCCTCCCAAACGAATTGCAGAAGGTGGACTTCCAGAAATTAAAAGATATTTTGAGGACTTGTTCCTTGGTGATCCGAGCTATAGAGTCAAATTGATGATGGTTGGCCAAGAAAATGTTGGAAAAACCAGCCTGGTCAAGTGTCTAAAAATGAAAAAGAAAGTAAAGTCGTCGGATCATCTAGGCAGCAATGTTTCAACGGATGGAATAGATATTGATGAAATTAAAATAGTTCTTGACATACCTAATAATGTTTACATCAATGGAAATAGCACGCTTAATTTGGGAAGCTTCAGCAATTTGAATACACCATCGCCACAATCACCTTTTAATAATCCATCTTTCGATATGACCAGCAGTAATGATTCAGTACATTTAAACTCAAGTAGCAGTGGACCGAATAGTAGCAGTGGACCAACTTTGGATCAATCAGGAAATGCATCATTAACAAATATTTCATCTGGAGGAAACAGGTTCAGGAAGCAATAACAATTTTAATAGCAATAATAATAATAGTAGCAATTCAAAGGAAAGCAGCAGTAGCAGTAGTCATAGCCAAAAGGTTACTCTTTCGATTTGGGATTGCGCAGGTCAAGAGTTGTACTACACCACTCACCAGATGTTCTTGACGGACAAAGCATTGTATATAGTAGTATGGGATCTGTGTAAACCAGAGGTAAATAGCAAAGTTGAATTTTGGCTGCACTCTATCCGTATGAAGGCTGAAGATGCACCTATTATTTTGGTTGGAAACACATCTCGATGAATTCCTCCAGACACACTCAGAAGATGAACTCGATCAAATTCTGAACAATATATATATGAAATACTTCAGGAAATTCAAACTCAAAGGTATTTGTGTTCTCAGTTGTACATCTATGGTCGGACTCGAGAACTTCCAGAATCTCTTGAAAAAAGCCATTCAAGATATGCCTTTCATCAAACAGCAGATACCTGATCTATATTTGAAGTTAGAGAAATTAATTATTAAGAAAAGATCTTCACTATCATCTCCAGTTTTATCTTGGAAAAAGTAACTTACCATCATATTTCTTAACAAGATTGGACAAATCTTTCTAATTCAATTTTAATTTAAACAACATTTAGTTATACTCAAATGGTATTATCATCGTTGGATTTCCATGATGAAATTCATATCAAAGTGGCAACCAAGACATTGTCATCAATGGGTTTGTGTAGCCTATTTCGAGGATCTTAATTTCCAACAAACTTCCAACAGTAGTAATAATAATAACTCCATTTCCAAAGCCAATACCAATGGTCTAAATTTTAACAATAACAACAATAATAATAGTAACAATAGTGGCAATAGCAATAATAGTAATGTTAATCCACAACAAATGGAAAATTATGTATTTTTTGGATCCACAATGGCTAACAGATATCTTTGCAACCATTATTACAACCAAACATAAGTTTATCAAAGATGGAATATTAAAGAAGAAGTAAGTAATAGCTGCTTAAATAATAATAATTTAAGTCTAATAATGTAATGTTTCACATCCATCACTGCAGTGATTTGGTACAGATTTGGAAATCACCTGAATTTTTAGAAGATGAATCATTGCAAACTTTGCTCATTAATTTGCTGGAAAGATTTGAATTGATGTTCCCATTGGAGTTTGAGTTGTCCAATATGGAGTACATATCATCTCCGTACTTACAATCGAAACAGGTGCAACAACAGCAACTAGAGTCAGTTACAAGTAGTAACAGTCTTCATAACAACAGTCTTTTGGGTTCCAACTCGAAATTAAGTCAATCCGATTTTAAAAAGGGAGTAGTCTCTCCTTTGTTGATTTCAACTCAGCAACAGCAGCAGATACCCCTATGTCCACTCCAACACAACACACACCACATAGAAAATCTTCAGATTCGCCATCGTCAGCCCAACCATCGCTTCCAACTACACCTACCTCTTATCGTCCTCGCTCCAGCTCAATCGACTATGGAAATACTTCTATGATCTCCAGCAATTTCAACAAGGTCCCAAGTGTTGATAGCAACGTCAGTGGAGTAATGTCGCCACTTCCAAAGGGTGGAATCATCCACCAAAATAGCTTCTCACAGTTCAAAGACAACGGAGACCAATCGAAGCGATTTATTATTCCATCACAGCTTCCAGATAAGCGTCCATCATTTGATCTACTCTGGCCACCTAACGACCAGTTTCGCGTTGAATACAATCGTTGGTTCCAAATGGTGTTCATTCCGATTGGTTTGTTCAGTCGTCTTTTAATTCGATTGATTGTCTCTAAAGAGTATTCAATGAAACCGATCCTCTATTGGAGAAATGGTTTGGTCCTAGAAGCTAGTTCACAAAATCAATATGTTCCCGCAGCAACATCATTAATTGAAGTGAGCCCTTCAACTATGACCATCAAAGTTTCAGTAAGAAGTGACCTGAGAACTGGAAAAGGAATGGCTGCCAAACTACTACGTCTCATTGTTGAAAATCATTGAAGCATTAAGCAGCAGCTGGTACTCCTTGGAGGCAACACAGCTGATTCCATGTCCACATTGTATTTTGAAAGGAAGTGTACAACAGACTCTGTTCACTCTTACCGAATGTGAGTCAGCTGCATCCAATGGAAATTGGTTCTTGATGTGCGGACCAAGACGTATATCACTAGAAAGTTTTGTTCCTGATGTAGCATTGGTTGATTTCTGGGGCTCAGGATCAAAGAAGCTTAGATACGACCAAATAAAATTGGAAAAGGAAAGAAGAACACTCAGAGTAACTCTTCCAAGTCCAACAGCTGAGATTGGTCAGAATCAGGCTGTACTACTTTGCAAGGATGGCTCAGTTCCCACTCCAACGCAGTCAGCAGAAGGATTGCCAGTCAATACTGAAAACCTATCATTTGGAGAACATAACGATATCAATGTCCACTTTGACCATAAACAGCAGAGTCTGATCGCTCGCGGCACCATTAAAAAGAGGGGAGGTGTAATTGAGCAAAACATACAGGTTCCAAAGCTCATTGGTCGTGGAGCCAGTGGAAAGATATACTCGGCAGAGTTTAATGGAGTGGCAGTTGCTGTTAAGCAGCTGGAAGTAGTTGGCGACGACGCACCTCGAATCTTCTCCGAATTCCGTAAGGAAATCCATGTGATGAGTGATCTAAAGCATAAGAACGTAGTCAACCTCATTGGATTTACAACTCAGCCATTTACAATGGTAATGGAATATGTAGACGGGGGTGACCTCTATAAGTTCCTGCATAGCAGTGCCGGAGACATTCTCAATGATAACTGGGCACATCGAATTGCACTTGCCACTCGACATTGCCAAAGGAATGGACTTCCTTCACTCTGTTTCGCCACCTCTTCTTCACCGTGACCTGAAGTCTCCTAACATTCTACTGACCAGAAAAGATGGAAGAATACGTGCTAAGGTAGGAGACTTTGGTCTTTCTTCCCGTATGATCATCCAAGCGCTGCGACACAAACTCCGTAATTTCCCAGTAGGAAACATTACATGGGTAGCTCCTGAGATTCTCAGGGAAGAAGAGTACACTGTTAAATCCGATGTCTATGCATTTGGATTGATTATGCACGAGATAATGACTCGTGAACATCCATATCGCGAATACAACTACACCATGGTGTCACTTCTCGAAGAGGAGATTAAAAGTGGCCTTCGTCCATCCATCCCATCGCATTACACACAATCGATAGTTGGCCAAGATTACTGCTCGCTTCTGCGTGATTGCTGGGATGGACAGGTCGAAAGGCGTCCTACATTCACCAAGATATGCAAGCGTCTCGTACAAATGTTACAACGTGAGAATATCACTCTTACTGTTTCACCGAATGCATTGTCTCCTAAGACTCCGATGTCTCTGTCGCTTGGTATGGGATCGCCTAGCTTCAATCAGCCATGTGTATCGCCATTGATTATTGGCCAAAATATGATTAGTCCACCGCTGCTATCGCATCCTCAAATGACATACCAGAATTTGAAAATCAGCAAATCCAGAGGAATCACTCCCAATCGGTGGCCAACTACAAATGTCGCTGAGGACACAGCCTATTGATTTGAAAATTACCTCGTTGCTCTGGGAAAATCGCAGGGTATGGGGTGCTACCTCCATTGGATCGATGATGATATGGAATGCAGAGAATGGAAAGAAGATACTCTATGAAACAAATCTACACAAGGGCCCAATACACTCAATGTTGTTGGTGGATGAGGAGCACATTTGGACAGGAGGTGAAGACGGATTCATTAAGATATGGAATGCTTGGAGACTGAATTGCGATGACAGCTTGGCCCAGTTCAAATCGGAGTACATCAATAAGAAGTCACGAGGAAATAGCGCACTCAGAAGAAAATCTTGGTCTCAGCGCTGGTTTGTGTTGGACAGAAAGAACAAGACACTCTCTTACTACAAGAAACAGAGCGACAAGTCGCCGAAATGTACAGTCCAGTTAGCTGGATCCATCATCGAAGAGCCATCACCACTTGCGCCACTTAAGGTCACATTGCATCTACCTGATGTTGCAGATACAAGAAAACTTGAATTGGGAATTCAAATCCCTGACAGAGAGACCAGTGGTTGCTGGCTATTTCAAGAGTGATTAGCCAAAATGTGCCATTAGACAAGATCGATCTCAACGAAATGACATTCATCACTGGTGGATTGTCCAGCAGCACAATGTCCAGCTCCATGTCCAGCTCTTTGAGCGGATCGACAAGCAACAACAATAATGGTGTATTTGTCCCCACTCCCAACTCGTCATTTACGCTATCGTCCAACTCCATACTGACACCTATACCCTCGAGAAAACCGAATACCCCAATTGTATCGGCGATGATCACCATTAATGTGAACCCATCACAGGACATCCAGGTCTGGGTGGCCTTTAAAAACTATCCCGTGCTCCTGATATTCGAGTGTGGCAGCAAGGAGCTGATCGAGGTAATCAAGGTGTCCGAGAGCGGCGCCGACTGGAAGGGTACCGACAAGATGATATTCCACCACGGCTACATCTGGTGCACCCACGATCATATGGTGTGCATCATTGATCCGCGCACGTACCAGGTGGTCGCCATTCACAATGAGCACAGCCAGCCGATTCTCTCGATTGGCAGTATTGATCGACACATATGGATCACCTGCCAGGATAGCTCCGTATCGATTTGGAATGAGACTGGCAATATAGTGAAGCGATTGGAGCTTTCGTCGCCCATCACCAAGATTTCTCCAATTCGGTAGCTATGCCTGGGCCTGTTCATTTGGAACCATCTACATCTATGATCCAACGACTTTCACCATCAAGAAGCAAGTGGAGTGCAAGCAACATCTCAACAGCGTAGTCGATCTGATTCGTGTATTCCAGCAGACTGTATGGTCAACCTGTGGTTCCAACAACATTTGTATTTGGTCATAAATCATCAAAGTTGCATATGCACAAAGGCTTTATTTTAATAAAAATTGTGTTCAAAACCTACCTTATTAGGATTAGCTAACTGGACATCTTTGCAAAGGTGTCTTTTATTTTTCAAATGACCATACCGACACTGTGTGGGTTCAACTTTGCACGATTAGACTAACTTTAGAATGTGTGTACTAACATACATTGACTTTTTACAATTGAAAATTTAAGTTAATATTTTATTAGAAATGTCGATTTGTTTTTGCTTTTCATTTTAATAAATGCAAATTTAAGCTGCAGCTTTTGAATGACTGAATAATAATAATATTGATGACTTGTCAGCTAGGTAGTTCGACGTATGAATTCCAATAGCATATTATCAAGTATTAGATTCAAGTATTTATTCGTTGTTGGATCGTTGGCAATGGGTATCTTTTATGTCAAAAAATAAAAGAATAACAGCTGCTGATGATGATGTCGATTCCGAAACGAAATAATAAAGAGATCATTGATAAATGTGTATTCTGTAATATTATAAAAGAAAAATAGAGTGATTATATATCAAGTAGGTACAATCAACAATTACACTCACTCATGCTCCAAGATGAAATGTTATATTAACACGTGAATCTTTGAAAAGGATGATGAAGTGTCTGTGTTTAGTGATAGAACTCCAAAGCTTCAACGCACTACCTAGTCATACCTAAAACACATATTAAGTCGGTCAAGACACTGAAACCAAGTGATCTGCCTCTGGGTATGTTTGATCATATCTATCAATCAATAACATACTAATAACTTTCAAACCCAAACTACTCTTCTTCTAGTTTTGAAAATGAAACAAGTTGCAGAAGATATAGCACACCGGGATTTCAGTGGATCGAAATTTAGGCTTGGGTTTCACATACCACCTTTCTACAGCATACCACACCTTCATTTGCATCTGCTCATCGAACCATTTACTCCACCGCGCAAACAATTCAACTATACACCTCATCTCGGTGGTCTATGGTACAAGTCAGTTGATACTATAATAGCATCACTATCAAAAGACCATATTGTATAATCAAATCTATCATATCAAAATTACCAATAACAACAATAACAATGTACTACTAGTATCCCCAAACAAACTAAAGGAAATCAATACTAAGAATATTATTTTGATCAAAATTGCGCGTTTTTTGAAAGAAAAATTTTTTATTCAAATTTGAATTTTAAAATTGATGGTAGTGCTGATTTGATTGATTGATTGATTGCAGTGTCCAAGACAGCCAAAAAGGTCAGAAGACTCGCTATCTATTACTTGTATATTAACATATTAATTAGAGGAGGATGGAGTTCGAAGATCATTCGCTAAGAGATGAAAATGATGAGCTAGCTTCGTCGCCAGCATCAAGTGTGGCTGGAGATATTGAAGAGGATCTGGACTACCTCTATGAGGATGAAAATGCAGTGGTCTCTTCCGAAGGTGAGGGTGACGACTTGGAGGACGAAGATTTGATGGAGGAGGACGAGGCCGATATCAATAGTGAGGATGACGCCTATGAAAAGGAGGGTCTCGACGAACGTACCTACCAGGAGATGCCTGCTGATGAAAGAAGAAAGGTGGAAAAGGAAATTAAGAAGCGTGATCGTCAAGAGCGAAACCAGAGAAAACGAATCATCTAGGCGTGCATTCCGTTTGCCAGTATCTCTGGTCGCCGACGACCAAGATGAATATCTCGAGTTGGACAGTGACGAAGAAAAGGAATTAAAGAGTAAGAGTTAGCTTGCCCCTCAATTTGCAGATGTCAAGTTACTAAACCTATAACCCCACTATCACTTCATTACTTGTAACTACAGTTAAACGACAGAGAATGGCTGATAAGAATCTGAGGGCCAAAAAAGCAAAGGAGAAAGTCAGAGTCAAGACAATGATTGAAGATGAATACGTAGATGATACGACATTTAACTTCAATGGAGAGATTGGACAGGATGATCCATCTATAAAGAAAGAGGAAAGTGGAGATGAAGATTCAACAGATGAATCTGAGGAAGAAGTATGCATAGTGGTCAATGCTGGACTGAGTTTGATACTAATTTGATGTTTATATATGATCTAGTATATTTCTGGACAAGTCAAATTGAAAGATCCACAGGGTCCACTTAAAGAGTACATCATATCAGATGCACCCAGAAAAGAGATTATCTTTCATCTTACAGATTTCATTGAGAACTACAAGGACGAGAGGAACAACTTAATATATAGACAGAGAATTCAACAGATGTGTGCATCCAATTTGGAGAGTCTTCTTATAAACTATACACACTTGAGAGAGCCATTCCATCAATGGCTTATCGAAGCTCCAACTCAAATGCTAGAAATCCTCAACGAAGTTGCTTTCAAGGTCGTCCTGAAGATGTTCCAAAACTACAGAAACATTGCCAAATCTATCAATGTCAGAATCACACATATCCCAACACTTTATTCACTCAGAGAAATAAGGTTTGTCTATTCATATTATCTAATCTGCCTAACTTACTAACTCAACCGTTGGTTTAGACAAGCAAAGTTGGATCAATTGATAAAGGTTGGTGGTGTAGTTACAAGAAGATCAAACGTATACCCACAGCTGAAGTTTGTTAAATTTGATTGTATTAAGTGCAAAGTGGTCATTGGACCATTCTATCAGAATGGCAATCAGAATATCGAAATTGGTCTGTGTCCACAATGCCAATCGAAAGGACCCTTCACAATAAACGCAGACCTGACTGTGTATCGTGATTTCCAAAAGATCACCCTTCAAGAAAGTCCGGGAACCGTGCCAGCAGGTCGTCTCCCAAGAACAAAAGAAATCATTCTCTTAACTGATCTAATAGACTCTGTTCGTCCTGGTGAAGAAATTGTAAGTCCTCTAGAGTACTCCAATTACATTGTCTATGAAAGTTCCACTCTAATCTAAAATCTCATACCACTATTTCCTAGGAAGTAACAGGTATTTTCAAGCACAACTATGATTCCAAATTGAATCATCAAAATGGATTCCCTGTATTTGCCACTGTTTTGGAAGCAAACTACATCAATAAGAAAGAAGATTTGCTGGCCTCTTTCATTTTGTCTGAAGAAGACGAGAGGGAAATTAGATCGATGGCAAAAAGATCCAAATATTGGCAAGAAGATTGTTCAATCAATCGCTCCTTCTATCCATGGAAACGATGAAATCAAGATGGCAATTGCAATGGCACTGTTTGGTGGTAATCCAAAGAATATTGATAATAAGCATAGAGTCAGAGGTGATATCAATGTATTGCTGGTTGGTGATCCAGGTCTTGCAAAGAGTCAGTTTTTAAAATATGTTGAGAAAACAGCACATCGTGCAGTCTATACCACCGGACAGGGTGCGTCTGCTGTCGGTCTGACTGCCTCAGTGCGTATGGACTCACTCACGGAGAGTGGACTCTGGAAGGTGGTGCTCTGGTGTTAGCCGACCGTGGAGTATGCCTGATCGATGAGTTCGACAAGATGAACGATAAGGACCGTACCTCCATCCACGAGGCTATGGAGCAACAGAGTATTTCAATTTCTAAGGCCGGTATTGTTACGACCTTGACTGCACGTTGCTCAGTCATTGCCGCCGCAAATCCCAAGAAAGGTCGTTATGACCCAAGCTATTCGCTTTTGGGTAACGTCGATTTGACAGAACCAATTTTATCACGTTTTGACATTGCTTGCGTGGTGCGTGATACCATCCATCCTATTAGAGATGCTCAGCTGGCGAAATTTGTAATTCAGTCTCACATTCGTTCACATCCACACAACAAAGATGAATCAGTCAACTACTTGGTGCACTCAACTGAGCAGTCCCCAATCTCCCAGGAGATGCTGCGTAAATATATTATGTATGCCAAAAGAAAGTGTACACCAAGAATTTCAGATATCGATCGTCAGAAACTCAGTCAACTTTATGCAGAGATGCGTAGAGAATCTGGAAATGGTGGATATCCTATGACTGTCCGTCACGTTGAATCAATGATTCGTATGGCAGAAGCAAATGCCAAGATGCACCTGCGTAACAATGTGACAGACGATGATGTCAACATCTCCATCCGTATCATGTTGGACAGTTTTATCAATGCACAAAAATTCAGTCTTGCAGCAACGCTCCGCAGAAACTTCTCGAAATATATTACCTATCAGCGTGATATCAGTGCACTTCTCTTTTTCATACTCCAGGCACTTACTGAAGATTACTGTAATTTACATATAGTCAAATATGGTGATACACCCCAAACAGTTGCAGTACCAATTGATGAATTTGAAACAAAAGTACGTAGTATAATAACAACTCGAACAAAAACCAAACCAATCATAACAATATCACTCACAATACTAACTCAATTTCACCACCATAGGCCAGAGACATGGGACTTCATGATTTAGACAAGTTTTACATGTCCAAAGAATTCAAAGACAAACATTATAAGAAAAAAGACAATGTAATTATATTTTCATTAATCACAGGTGCAGACAAAAGATAGTAATAAAATCAACCAATTAATATATGTTGAAGTTATACAAAATATTATATCGTACTTTCATGGCATCATAATATTTGAATTCATAAGACTCATCACATTAGTGTGGTGGTGTCATACTAATTTGGTAAAAAGATATTTGATGACAAACTTAATTTCGGATCTAAAAAAGTTCAGTGTGGTCCAAATCGTAATCGCAATAAGCAGGACCATAAAAATCTTGGCTTGAAGTTCTCAATCTGGTTGTTTGGTTTGCAAAAAACTTAAAAAATGTTTTTTTTTTTGTTTTTTTTTGAATTTGGAAAAAAAACAAGTGTTTAATGAGGTTTTTCATTATGCAAAAGTCTTTTTTGTCATAACATAGCCTAACAGACTATTCAAACATTAAGATAGCAATAATACTTGATAGTAATAAGAATAACTTGTTGTCATCAAAGTTATATATTTGGTTGCCACTATATCAACTACCACTACTAGTGTTATTCAATACAACTAATTAGGTGTTAATGTTAGATCATCTTGCTTATTATTTCAATTTGAAGTTTGGTTCGAACTCCGCTCAGTTTATCTCCCCTAGATTTATTATTAATCTTAGTAGTATTGCTACGACAACTATCACAACTTACATCGATCGATAGAGAAGAGATAGATAGATAGTAGATATCTAGTCAATTATTATTGTATCAAAAATAGTATCAACTCAACTCAACATAACTCGTTCTTAGACAAAACAACTTTACGTTTCAAACGCCAACGACAACTCTAAATTTATCAATAGTACTATTGTCTGAAGTTTCAACAGAGAGCAAAGATGATCGAACTTCCACCGAGGTGGCACTACGAAGGCAAACATGGTATTTGTTGCGACGGTACTTGTGATGGATCACATGTGGATAATGATATGAAAGGTCCCAATGATTACAGCAACTGGGTTGTCAAGGAATACATTATGACTGGTGAATATCCAGGTAATACAAGTGACGAACAACACTTTAAAATATTACAATCTCTTGTCGATAGCGGTATGTATATTCAAAGCAAAGAAATACTATACAGTGCTTAGGTATTAATTTATTGATTGATGGTCATCTTGTCCTCTAGGTATAACATTGTTTGTATGTTTACAATTGGAATCTGAACTCAAAAACTTTAGACCCTATCAAGAGGATCTCAAAAAGATCGCCGCTCAAAAGAATATCGAATTAGAGTTTTTACACTTTCCGATCGAGGATGGTGGAGTAGCCGAGAGTCTCGAAGAACTTTCGGATTTCATTGATCTGCTAATGGAAAAGCTGAAACATCACCGTATCTATTTACATTGTTGGGCCGGGCGTGGTCGAACTGGCATCATAGCTGCCTGTCTCCTTGGAAGATTGTACCAAGTTTCCGGCTTGGAGGCATGTCGAAGAATACAAGCGTGCTACGAGCAGCGTGTTGTCGGTTTTGGTGAGTCTCCAGAGTACCATCCCCAGAAAATGCAAGTTATAAAATATTTAAAACAATTACAGAATAAAGAAGCCAACAGTTAATAATTATTTATAAAATAATAATAATTCAAATAATCTAATCCAATCAATCTTATAAATTCAAATCTTTAAAGATAGTTTTATATTTTTAATTTAATATTGCATTATTATTTATTTACATGATATATTATTTGTTAAGTTTTGTTTTTTTTCTATTTAGGACTATCCTTTTATCGATTGAATATTCTTCCTGGATCATTATGCAGATTCTCTTGCGTCTCGTGCATTAAACCCGTTTTCTTTATCTTTACCAAAAACAAGATATCGGACAATGGATGGATAAAATTAAACAATAGAAAAAAACAGAAATATATGTTTAAAATTTCTTTAATGAGAAACAAATAATTAGATAATTTTACATTTAAAAAAACAAAACATTATACCTACTCTGTTGTAGTTGGAGGTGGAGCTTGATTGGGTTTCTTGCAATGTAAAGCTTGGAGGGACTTGAGTAGTATTGTAGTTGGTCGAAATAATGGGTGGCGAATCACTGTAGTCTCCAAGGAAGTCTTCATGAACCCAAGGCTTCATAGATGGTTTTTGCAAATGGTTAAAGAAACTTTCCATTGTTTATAAGATCGTAAGTAGTTATATAGAAAGGAGAATTGCAAAAAAAAGAATAATTATGATAGATAGTTATGACTTATTCCAATAATAATAATAATAATAGTTTGAAATGCATAAGAAAACCAGAACACTAATTTCCCTATTTATAGTTGGAATTGTATGGATTTTTTGATATTATTGAATCCAATGTCAGTAACGTCAATTGTTGTTGAAATATATTAAAAATAAAATAGTATTAATCTCAATGTGGAAAAAGGGGGTTCGTGAAGATGACCTTTACCTTTTTTAAATTTTAATAATGGTTGATGCTCATGTTGTAGTAATAAATTGGTTTGTTTTTTTGTTGAATTTCAAATTTAAAAAAATACAACTTCATTCCTAAATATCAGTCCCATACTCATATTAGGAAATGAATTAATTTTAGTAAATCTTTTTCGATAAATATGGTATAATTTTTAGTTTCCTTATTTAATACCGAATAAAATATTTTGAAACATAAATTGCTATGATTCGATGAGGGAATGTATTTTAAAAAAAATGATGGTCAACATCATTTTAATACCTATTTATTTCTATTTAATTTTGATTTAGGGAGTTATTATCTATCATACCAATTTGGTAGATAACTATGAACTAGCAGCTATCATTGGGATTTGATTAAAAAGAATAAAAATTTTGATCATTGTTTTGAAAATACTTAACAGTTGGTTGTATCATTTTATTTTACCAATACCACCCACCATCTTATTATTATTTTCAAAATGAAAATAACAAACCCTTATTGATTTAAAATAAGAAGTTATCTCTTGTTTGTGAGATGACGATGATTTTATTTTACTATAATGATGGTTCATCCTGAATTAATCAACTCATTTATCATACCAAAGATTTAAGATACTTAGTTTTCTAATTTGTATCAAAAGAATGAGAATATTTACCATTGAGATAAAATATTTACACAATTTGAGTTGTATTTTATTTGAAGTTTTAAATTTTAAACCCATTTTATTATTATAGGAGTGGAGGGGGAAACTAGATAGAAATTCTAAGGTTATTGCTTAATAAAATAATCTTTAAAAGAATTCTTCTTTTACTATGAGTCCTTGATCATTCCATTCTTGGAATGCCCATTGAGTCTTCTTTATATTTTCTGTACCATATGTAAAATCCAAATACATTTCATAAGCTGTTAAGTTACCATCAACAATAATTTTTTTAACTAAAAAGTATATTTTTGTTAGTATTTAAATTTCTTTTAAATATTAATCATTTTTACCTGTTGCTTCATGAACAACTGCATTATTAGCAAATGCCGTTTCGGCAGCTCTGTTTTCGGCTTTACCATGACGATTGGTAGCATCTCCTTTCTCATACATCACAATGTCATCAGCATAGTATTTCTCGAATACTTCCAATATTCTACTCTCTCCAACGGCTTTGATTATATCATTTAGTTTATCTCTGATTGTCATTTGACCGGATGATGAGGTGGATGTTGTAGTAGTTTGGGGTTGGTGAGTTTGCTCAGGTGGATGTTGTTGAGCAGGTGGTTGCTGTTGAACATGATCTGAGTGAGCAGGTGGTTGATTTGTTTGAGAAGGTTGATCTGCAGGAGGATTATTATGACCACTTGGCTGTTGGTCAGTATTCTTTGTATTGTGATGATCTGACCTCTTGAACTTGGACATTAACTTCTTAAAGAAACCCATGTTTTACAAATAATTTGGTAAGAGTAAACTTGAACAGAATTACTAAAATAAAATGAAAAGGTCTGTGTGTGTAAAGGTATAACTTTCAAATATAATAAATAAAAATATGTACAACGGAACTGTTGGAAAATGTCGAATATAAATTATTTTGGAGGGTGAATTAAAACAGTAATATAAATTAATTATATGTATATAATTTGAATTTGTATGTTTGTAAATTAAAATTAATATATTATTAAATGTTATTTAAAAAAAAGAGAGAATATGATTAATATATGTATATACATTGGGTTAACAATGAAATTAGATGTTCTTTTTAAAACTGTAAAAGATTAGTTCTATCTTCTCTATATAAATATATATATAATAGTTAGTATATATATATATTGTTATTGTTATTGTTGTGTTAATTTATTATTGTTATTGTTATTGTAGTCAATATTGATAAAAATAAACAACAGCAATAACAACATTTATCAATTTATATTCTATTTTTAATCATTAGTTATTGTATACAAATACAACAATAACCACAACTCACCTTCAGCTTATTAAAACAACAAACAATAAAACATCAAGTTGAATAAATAACAGTAGGTATGTTCCATATTTTTTCTCTTTGGTCAATATCATATTGGACAACTAAAAGCAGACATCACTTTAACATATGCCTTTTCTAATGTTATATCTTTATCTTACTCTAACACACCCTATTTTACTTGTTGGTGTGGTATTTTCAAAACAACAGTCATCTTCATTGGTGTTTGTTCAAAATATTTAAGTACAGACACCCTCTTTGCTGGTTGTAATTATTTAAAAATTTTGTATTCTAAAACATTTCACTCATACTCAGTTTTGTTACCTCACTTCCTACCACTCTTTTATTTTCCAAAAATGAATATTTCGTTTTGAGAATACCAATAAACCAATTATATCAAATTGCTGAAACATACATGATATGATATGATATGTACAACAACCCATTTGTTGTAATCATATATAATACTGCACCATTATTAATGTGTGTAATACAAATATACATAAATACATATATAATAGTACTATTAATATTTATATTAGCAATCATCATTTTTACTTGATTACTTGAGTTTATCACTGCTCTAATGAATGAATTGTCAAATCACCTTTAATTTGTGTTGATGTGATTGTATTTTCAATTGATTATTTGACCACTTATTTGATCATTTTTGTTATTAATAATTTCCTTCATTATTAAAAAAATAATTTTAAATATATAGCTATCAATATCCTATTATTGTTATCAATACAAAGAATAAGTTAAATTATCTTTTTTTATTCTAAATAAAATAAATATTGCTATTTTTCTAAATAAAAACTAAATATTACTATTATATATTATATAAAATGGGAATTAATCAGAGTAAGGAAAATGAAGAAGAAACCACTATCAGCTTACGTCATTCTTTAGTAAATGTTTCATCCAACATGTTGAACTCAATGGCAGTCCAATTGGAAGGATCAGACTCTGATAGTGTATGCTTTAGCTTAAGATCCTCTGACAAATGGAATAAACAAAAGGATTCCTACTTCAAGTTCAAAAATGATTTCCTCTCGAAATCAATTTGTATCGATGAGGAATTCCAGTACTTATTAAAATGAGCAAAATGACAAGCTAGATGTTTCAATTTCTGTAAAACCCAAATTCACTTTGTTTATTGTAGCAAAGAAGAGATTGAAAATGAAGAAAATCAAATTTATGAGTATTACCAAGATTATTGTAAGATCAATTTATTAACAGTAAAATTAATTAATATTAATTGGTAATTTGATTTATAAATTAGTCGGCCATGTGGAAATTCCCCCAAAGGTTAATCATATTAAATTTTCAAGGACATTCAATTTTAATTTAACCAAATTCTTTGGCCAAAAGTTATTATTCTCAAAAGTAAAAATCAATGGAGTTTGGACAATTTTTTCAACTATTCCCTAGATGATGTAAAATGGCCTCAAAAATTAGAATCCATTCATTTTGGTGATAATTTTAACCATCCTTTCAGAGCAAATATGTTCCCATCTACATTTTCTAGTTTAACTTTGGGTAAAAACTTCCGAGCCTACGACCAAAGCACCCTGCCTTCATCACTTAAAGAACTAAGATTGGTCACTATAGAGATGTCTCTTCACTTCCTGAAACATTCATTCAGTCCATTCCCCCAACCCTGAAATCTCTTTTATGTGTCAAGATTGATTGGCTTGATCTGATAGTAAAAAACAATTTAACTTCCATTGAAATAATAGAATTGGGTGCCGAGAAACCTGAAACTTTGGAAAAAGGTGCGATTCCACCAACCATCATTGATGTTACTATTTCTTCTTACACTAATATCAAACCTGGAGCCTTCCCATCGACCCTGAAGAGATTAAATATTGGATACAGTTTTTTCAAGTCTTGTGAGGTTTCAACAATCTTACCAATGGATGCAAGTTTTGATTTCCTAAATCTAGGATATAATCGTCATATTGCACCCATTAAGGAAGATTCCTTACCTACTCAGATAATTAAATTGGTTCTTCCATCAAACTATAACCACCCTTTAGAAAAAGGTTCAATCCCTACCACAGTCGAAGTACTCAGTCTTGGATCGAAGTTCAACCAAGAATTGGAACCTGGTCATATTCCTGACAATGTTAAAGAGTTGTATTTAAGTACACATTTCAACCAAGTTTTGAATCAAGGGGTCATTCCAGAGTCTGTTGAAAAACTCCATCTTCGAAACTATTCTCTAAAAATTAAGAAGAATGCAATACCTTCTTCCACTCACACTATTACATTGAGTATCTCAGTACTAGCAGCTATTGATTACAATTTAATTGAAGCTCTTCCAGAAACTGTTATAAACATATTGATCTTCGATACATCAAATCGAAAAGTTGTTATCAATATCAAGAGAATTAAAGAATCACATTTCTTGATGATAAACACTCAAAAGAAGTCGACTGTTATTGGCGGATACCTTACAACGGACTCACTTGGCTTTTTACTCAAGAAATTAGCAATTAATCCCCTACTAGCAAGTCAGCTATGTACTAATTAATGGTTAAACTTGTTTTATTTAAATCAATTCCATTTTGTAAATAGAATTAATAATAACTAAAATAAACAATTAATTAACGTTAATTTATATATAATACTTTAAACTTGTTGGATGTTGTATTCAAAATGAAGATGAGTCTGATACAGTCAAGAATGAAATCAATGTAAATAACTCGGGGTTGACGTGCTTTTTGACGATCTCACCTGTAGTAAGGGAGACGTAGTACATGGTATTGGATGATACATTGTCGTGACCTGGCGAAATAAAATAACCATCCTGAATAATTACACCATTACCTCCACATACTTCGGTTTTGTTATTGATAGAAGTTATTTCTCCACTGGTTGGGTCGATTCTTACGAATGATCTTTCGGTACCAATGTATGATGCAGTGGTTCCATAGAGTGCATTGGAGGCTGGATCATATGCCAAATTGAATAAGTTTGTATCTTGTACGTTGTAACCAGTAAACCAGATTGGATCACTAACTTTACCGTCCTTGGTGGAGATAGGTATGATTCCTTCTTTAGTAGTTTGGGTACTGTTGTCAAATTCCTTGAAAACTATGAAGAGTTGGGAACTTGACTCGTCAAAAGCATAAATTCCAGAATATTTCAGAATCATCTGAGAATTTACCGGTCTCCAATTTGTGTTTAATAGCTCCAGTAGATTGGTCTAACTCTACAACATCAAACCAACTTGGTACAATTGAATTTGGTGCAATTCCAATTAACTTTTCAGAGTTTGAATCATAAACCAAGCATTGGACATACATTTCAGTAGACTCCTATAATTATGGAATTAATATTATTAACAAAATATAATAGAATTTAGTTGATTTATATAACTTACTGGAGAGTATCCATTAATAATTAATTGATCATTGGTTAAATCAATTCCATAAAGGTTATAATTCATTCCATCACTAAGCAATGTATAATATGTGGTTCCTGCGACAGCAGTGACACCCCAGGATAATCCATTGTTATTGAGTGTACTTGCACCTTTGATTCTTGTAACTACATGTCCCGGGAATGGATTACCATCAACCTTGGATGGAGTGTAGCTTCGAATGGTCATTTCAGTCAATCCATTCTCTTGTGCCAAAAATGTAAAACCATCAACAACACATAACAATGTTATAGCCACAGCTACACTAATATATAATTTGAACAAATACATAATTAATAGTATACTATAGATATCTATATGTGATTTACAAAGAGTAGTAGAAATAATAACTGACTGATCAGTTATTAAATACTTTTGAATTTGAGAATGGTAACCGATGTGATTTATTCTAATTCCCCATTTTCAGTTCTAATTGAAAATTCCTGAATGAATTCATGTTTTAAATAGGATAGGATGTACTAGGTGTGCCATAGTGCCATCATTGTCAAGTCTAACAGTTGTGTCTACAATTTTTCAAAGTCCAAAAGTTGGTATTGGAATGGGGAAAAACAAAAAAAAACAACGCAATCCTACAACCAGTGGCATCAAAATAAATATCTAACTCATGTTGTCAAATAGATATTTAATTGTGCTGAGTAATCGGAGCTATTCTAACTCCGAATTTTTCCATTTAGGATCTCTTATATTATCAATCCCAATTCACTTAATGGTTGGTATCGTATAAACTCTTGAATTAGTGGCGCTTATCCTACCTACAACCTTTGTCTGTAATGAGTCACTTCTTTTTAACAGTATATAAACCTTATCACTAACACCTCATTAGTTTCTGAAGTGAAATATATATATTTTACAGATATATATATAATATAAGTCAGGTGAATGATTAAAAACAGTTTGATTGATCATTCAAATATGAGGGTCAACCAACAAATCTAAATGCTAATTACAAAAAATCAAAAAAAAAACAAACTATTACTATTTTTTTTTTTCTAAAGACTTCGTATCTTTTTTTGTTTATTATTAGTTTAACATTAATATTATCTTATCTTTATTAAAAGTGTAATACAGGATGGGTATTCTAGAGAAGATCAAGGATATTGAGGCTGAAATGGCCCGTACTCAGAAGAACAAGGCTACAGAGCACCATCTTGGTATGCTTAAAGCCAAGTTGGCTCGTCTGAGACAACAACTTTTGGAACCACCAAAGTCATCTGGTAAGACTGGTGAAGGTTTCGAAGTATTGAAATCAGGTGATGCTAGAGTTGCTCTTATTGGGTAAGTTCGTTTCAGTCAGCAAGAAGAATAGCAATGTTGTGTTAACTTTAACTGTCAGTTTCCCATCTGTAGGTAAAAGTACTATTCTATCAAAGTTGACATCTACACAATCAGCACAAGCAGAGTATGAATTCACAACATTGACATGTATTCCTGGTGTCATTCAATACCATGGTGCTAGAATTCAGTTGCTAGATACACCAGGTATCATTGAAGGTGCTTCACAAGGTAGAGGTAGAGGTAAACAAGTTATTTCTGTTGCCAGAACTGCCGTAAGTTCCTAACAATTAGATGACCGCGAGTAAAGGATTAGTGTTCGAAACTGACTTATTGTGTTTAGGATCTTATTTTGATGATGTTAGACTCAACCAAAGGAGAAGTTCAAAAGAGATTGTTGGAGGAAGAGCTTGAAGCCATTGGTATTAGATTGAACTCACAACCTCCAAATATATATTTTAAACAAAAGACTGCTGTGTGTAAACTTTACTGCTACAGTCCCACTTACAAAGATTACTGAGAAGTTGGCAAAGTCAATTCTACACGAATATAAAGTATGTTATTGCTCGACAGTGGACCGATCGCACCGCAACAACAAACTTACCTATCTACCACCAATCTAGATTTTCAATTGCGATTTGGTTGTTAGATGCGACCCAACAGTTGACGAATTGATTGATGCTATCGAAGGAAGAAGATCATACATCAAATGTTTATATGTTTACAACAAAGTTGATCAACTTTCAATGGAGGAAGTTGATAGATTGGCCAGACTTCCAAACTCTGTCGTCATCAGTTGCAACTTGAATTTGAATTTAGATATTTATTGGATAAGATTTGGGAATACCTTAGTTTAGTTAGAGTTTATACAAAGAAAAGAGGAGGTAACTATCATTGAACATATCTATCACCTTTAATATCATTTTCTCATTCCGTCCATTACTATATTACAGAGGCTCCAGATTTCAACGATGCAGTTATTTTAAGATCAGGTGCTACAGTAGAGCATGTTTGTGGATATCTTCACAAAGAATTGGCAAACCAATTTAAGTATGGTTTGGTTTGGGGTGTTTCTGCAAAGCATTGTCCACAAAGAGTTGGACTTGCTCATCCACTCGAAGATGAAGATGTCATTCAGATTGTCAAGAAATAATAATAATAATAATATAATAGTAACAAATCAATAAAATGAATAATATAATTTGATTAGGACTATCGATAATTAAGTCAAAATAGCTGCTGAGGCTTAATGTTGAAAACCATGATGACTAACATGATAGTAACTCGCAATCCAAGCTGGTCATTCTCTGATTTCCTTTACATATACCAGAAGCGATTCTACTGTAAAAATAATCGTATGACATTTCATGGTTCGCAACCTTTTATTTTGACATCTGAATTTAATGATAAATCAACCAATAAGAAAACAAAAATATAATGTGAGGACCAATGAATCAAAAAAATACAAAAATTGTTGTTGATCAGTAAAATATCTTTGCTGTGATTTTTATTTTTATTTTTTGACTCTTTCAAACCTCTCTGATATAAGTAGGGGAAAAAGATCAGTGATTGACTTCGGGGGATGCCAACATGATCAGAACAAAAAAAGTGCAATCTCATACCTACCAACTAGATTCATAGAGATAGATACGAAAAGGTAATCCAAGTTAGATAATTCGTACCTACTAATAGTAAATAAATAAATCAAACAAACAAGCAAACAATTCCAATCAGTCAATCAAATATAAATCAAACATACAAAATCTATCACATATACAGTACTTTACCTTTTAAGATCATTGTGAATCAAACATCATCAGTAAAGTAAAAGATATAATAATAGAAGCAATAGAAATATTACAAATACTACATATCTTAATCATAATAGTAATACTATTATAAATTTTTTCATAGATTATTATTATTAATACCAACTTATTATACTCAAAGATATAATAACAAAGATAAATATATATTATCTTTCTTATATTTTTTCAATGGTTTAATAGAAAGTGTTTATTTAAAGTTAATTTTTGTTATTATTATCAATTCTATTAACAAACATTTCACCACTTACACCTTGGTGTCAAAACACAAACTTAAAACAAATCACCCCTCAAACTAAAATCACATCTTCTGGTTACCACAAATTCAATTGAATTAGTAATTTGTTTGTATGAATGTTATGTAATAATTGGTTTAAGATATTGTCAAGAATAACCTCATGCAGAGTGCACTTATATATGCTATTCAAACTTCAATTTTGCTGTTAGCTTTGTGTTATTGGTAATGAATAGAATTTAATGAATTGGATGAATTGGAATTCACAAGTTTCTTTTTCTTTTTTAAAACAATAGTTTGTTAGTTGTTTGGTTGTTGTTTGCTCTTGTTATTGTTGTTGATTTATAAATAATTTTGCTACTGTTGCTGACTGATATTAATGTGTGATGTCAAAGTTTAGCTATTATTATTAAATAATAATAATAGTTGTGTTTTGCTAGAGCAATTTAAAAATAAAAGAAATCCAACTCATTCTCAACAGAAATACAAAAAGCAAAAAGGCTCGTTTTAAAATTTGAAAAATACAACCTATATAGCATAATAGAATAGAATAGAAATATATTATTTTCTTTAATCGATTCCATTCCTAAATAAAAGTTCCGCAAATCCTCAATCAATCCATATCTATTTATATCCTAAAACTATCTTCAAAGTATCTAAATTTCATACAATTTAATTCATTTCACCAAATTAATTAATTAATTAATTTTAACATTATTCGTGAGTTGATTATATAACATCATCATCATCATCTTCATCTTCATCACTTCCATTTCCATCAAATCGATTCCAATTTTTATCATCACAAAAAAATCAATTCGATTAGTTATTAACTATTTTTTTTATAAATCCAGGAAATTCCAAAGGAGTTACTTAATTTTTATATGACCTACTACTTCGAACCTGTAGTTTGGATTATATTATATTTTTTACTGAGAAATAGTAATTTTATTATTATTATGACGATTAGAACAGATTCCAAACATTTCCATTCATAGTAACAGAATCATCGAAGATGAATCCGACAGTGATCCTAGAGTCAGTCAAGAAAACAAAGAGAAGAAGACCATTTCAAAAAGATTGGAATCTCGTTTTTTAGGTGTGGCCATTGTATTCTCTTTGTGTGTGTGCACACTGTTCCAGCAGCATTGTTGAATCATGTAAATACATTTATTGATGGTGTCCTGTTCTGAAGAGCTTCTTTGCCGCTTTTGTAGCATGTCTCTTTATTTGTTTATGTTCAATTTATTATCTAGGTGGTGAAAATCAAGCTTGGGAGGTAAGTTCATCTATACAGAAATAAACAACATGAAAAATATAACTAATTATTAAATCATGGTAACAGGATCCAGAAGGAAATGAAGCTGAATTTAAGTTTTCCAAAATATTACAGTTATTTGGGTATTGCTCATAGAGTTTGTTTCAATTGTTTTCAATTTTCTTTCAATCAATTAAGTCCATTTTTGGGATCCGAAGAGTTGAGAAACCTAAACTATTCTGGCGATACCTTATGAACCTGGAAAGGTTTTTTAGAATTATGTATTGGGTTCTATTTGTCGTATCTTTCTCACCATACATCTTTGTAGTATCAGTTCGATTAATATTACATTTCTATACAATAAGATTGTAAGTATCAAGATGATTTAAATTTAGCATAATCTAATCATTTTATTTCCTATTCTAGTGGAGAATCATATACTTCAAATTTTATAGCTAGAAATGAACAAAGATACTATTCAATTTTGTGGTTCCTTGTAAATACAATGTATTTTACCAGTTATGAGTACATGTTTGGTGGAGTAGATTGCACTTTCCAATCCGATAACAATTTAGTCTCTTGGGATTCAGATCCATCAATGACATGTTTGGAGAGTAATTATTGAAGTTGTCTTGAAAGAACAGGTTGTGGATTGATTCCTAATTGATTTCATTATTTAAGGGAGTACATATAGTTTTCATTGTTTGCTCAATGGTTGCACTGGTCGTATATTATCCAGCAAGCATCTGCGTTTGCGCAGTCACAGACACAAAACATTTCAGACATTAAATTTAAACCAACTGTAGTATTATATTTTGCACAAGGAAAAGTATTACTAGCAGCCATGGCAGGTAAGTGTCAAGCTAAATGTTTTAACATTATTCCAGGAATGATTA
>RCNN01000128.1:0-23056 GCA_003667245.1 Heterostelium multicystogenum | reverse complement strand
TACGACTAAGCCCCTGAAATGGTTGAATATTTCAGGGGCTTAGTCGTTTTTTTATGTTCGCTTAGGGCATTTTTAGGGCGTGCAGAGCAATATTTTTCATCTTTGCCTTTCTGAATAACCATTGATCGTTTAGCCAACGAACAGCTTTTCTATTATGCGCAATGATGTAGATTGCATGACGGTCAGCTACCTGCGCGAAAGGAATCTGCGGACGTATGTTTGAGGTTATCGAGGTCAGAAGGACTGGGTGATTGATGAAGAGTGGATGGGGACGAAAACGAAGTTTTGGGTGTCCATTCCTCCTGATCAAGACGTTTGGTTGTTCAAGCACTCTCGCGTATCTGGCAAAAATTTTGCCGGTGAGCATTGGTCTGAAAAGCTGGCCAGCGAGATTTCTAAAAAACTTGGTGTTCCCTGCGCTGACGTCGAATTAGCGTCCTTTGAGGACAGCCTGGTTGTTTGAGTCGGAAATTTAGCCAGCTTTCAGACGGAGTAGAGCTTGTACACGGCAACGAGCTTCTAGCAGGTGGCCATCCCTGGTTATGACCAATCTCAGAATTATGGGCTCAGCACCCACACGCTGAGCAATATTTTGGATACGGTCTGTACATTAATGCCAACGTTGGCATCCAAGTTCGAAGCAGTCGTGTCACTCGGTGGGATTATTACTCTGGATGCTCTGATAGTTAACGTAGATAGGCATCACGAGAACTGGTGTGTGTTTCGTTCAAGAGAGCAAAAATGCCGTAAAGCACTGGGTTGGTCCATCCTTTGATCATGCTTCGTCGCTAGGAAGAGAGCTGAATTCGGAAAAGATTGATTCTTGGTTGCGATCCGGGCTTGCCAACCGAGGCGAATGGTATGTAAATAAGGCTAGGGGAGCGATTTATTGGAATTCCTCTGGGTCAAAAGGACTAACCTATAGAGCTGCTGAAGCAAGCCCACGCGCGATGGCCGGAAATGGTCGCCCCATGGGTTGAGCGGCTCGCTAGGATTGACATTGATGAGCTCTGTAGGCTGCTAGACGAAATTCCCGAAGGCTGTATTGAGCAACCTTGTAGGGAATTCACTGCCGACCTACTCAGGTATACCTACCGTGAGCTGACAGGAATCAGATGATGAATACTTTATTTTTGGCATGGAGATCAGGTTCACGGTCGATGCTGCGATTCCTCCAAAAGCCAGTTGGTTTCCAAATTGGTCGCCTGGATAGGGCGGTTGATGGCGGGGAACGCTATACATTTCGCTACTTGAAAGGCGCGAAATTGCTAAGTCTGTAGCCGGATTCAGCCCTCTGGAGGCGTTCCCGGTGATGAATGATGTGTACACGTCTTCTGAGCTGTTTTCCGTATTTTCGAATCGCATCCCAAACCCACGACGTTCAGATTTCTCTGAAATTGTTGAACGGATGGATCTAGAGGATAAGGCTGATCCTTTTAGGATTTTGTCTATTTCTGGTGGTTCGAGGCAGACAGATACGCTGGAAATTTTCCCTCTTCTGACGACTTCGCCTGACGGCGATTTTGTTTGCCGGTTTTTTATTCATGGCAGTAGATTTATGCACGAGTCGTCGAATCTAGCTATGAATAATCTCGCGGTTGGGGAAAAATTGAGAGTTTGTTTTGAGGCGAATAATCCGGCGACTGGTTGGGCCATTCAGCTACAAACTGTAAATAAACCTCAAATCATTGGTTATGTACCACGCTATCTACTCCCTGACTTGCATTCTATCCGTAAAAGTGATGATCAAGAGTCATTGAGCGCTGTGGTCACCCGAGTGAATCCTGCTCCTGCTCCTCTGAACCAGCGGTTTCTTGTTGAACTGACCGGTCGATTACCCGCAGGCCAGTCAATGATGAGCTCAACAGAGTTTGAAATTCTCTAGCGAGGTCGCAGCCCGATCGTAATCGGGCTGCCCCTCCGTTGTGAAAAAACTGGTTCTCAGCTCCTGAACCCAGCATTTTTCGACACGATACCTGCCATGCTCTTGGTGTCCTTCGGTATCCATCTCCCGTAGTGCTTTCTCACCATTGTCGTATCTGCGTGTCCGAGTTGACGGGCTACCCATTCGACCGGGACGTAGCTTGACAGCATCTGGCTGGCAAACGTATGGCGGCACTGGTTGGCGCCTCTGTGACGAAACCTCTGCTTTTTTCAGATGGGCGGTGAACCAGGTGCTCAACGTTTTGCCGTTCCAAAGTAAACCGCTAGTCGAGCTGCGGAAAAGGAACCTGACCTTCATCTTCTTTGACGTGATGTTGTCGCGCTGGATAACGGTGATTTCCTCGGCTACCACATCCCTGGCGGCAGCAACTATCTCCCTCATTAGTGCTAGGGCCGGGTCTATAAGCTCGATGACTCGGACCCTGGAACGCTCTTTGGGGACTTTGAACTCGCCCACGACCAATGCTCGGCGTACATGCACCAGGCCGGCATCAAGGTCTACGTCTTCAACCGCAAGCCCAATGAGCTCTGAAAGGGACATCCCGGCCAGCAGTTGAACTCAATCATCCTGGCATCAGGCCGGCGGTCGGGGTCCGTCTTGCCGATTAATTCGATCTCGATGCGACTGAAGGGGTCGGCATGCTCTAGGTCCACGTCCGATCCGACGTTGCAGATCCTGTCGAGTGGGTTTGCCTTCAGGATCCCGTCGCCGAAGGCGTCCGCCCACACCCCACGAACGACGGTGAAAATGTCGTTTACTGTCTTCGGGGCCAGGCCCTGCTTTAGCAGTTGTGCTTGAAACAACTCAATATCGCTCTTGCTGATGTCGACAATTCGGCGATTGCCGAACTTCTTTTCTACGTGCACAGCCTTGCTCACATAGTTGATGACGGTGCTCGACGCTTTAAGCGCGCGCTGAACCTCCAGCCAGCGCTCAATGCCTTCCTTTACAGTGCGCTTGAGTGAAGGGCCGCCGGTCCCCGTGAACATGGCAGCCCTGGGCGAGTTGGGAAAATGGGCTGAATAGTCGAAGCGGCCCTCTTTGATTTCCGCGAGAATGGAACGGCGTTTGTTGTCGGCATAGGCGATTGCGGCCTTGTTTACTTTCGAGATTCCTTCCAGGGGTTCCCGACACCGTTGGCCGTTGAAGATGAACCAGATGCGTAGTTGCTTGCCGTTCATCTCAACGCCTGTCGGCATTTTGTTGATCATGGCTTGCCTTCCATCCAGCGTTCGATAGCGGCACGGTTGTAGACGATTACGTTGGCCGGGTCATAACGCCAATGCTTGCCTTCTAGCCATAGACCTCGGGTGCGGTATTTGCGAACCGCTTCGGTGCTTAGTCCGAAGACTGGGTAAAGCAGATCCTGCCGAAACCAGGCTCCTGGTGTGATGTGGAAGTCGAGTTTCTCTGCGGCGCTTGCGGATTTCGGTGAACGTGACCGAGCGTTTCGCTAATACGTGACCGGTGCTTCCACCCCGGTTGCGCGGGTTCTGGATTGTAATCGCATCGGTCACGATGCGGCTTGTTCCTCGGCTTTTTTTCGGCGCAGCGACTCGCCTTTCATCGTCAGTCGGTAGGCGTTGTGCACCAGGCGGTCGAGGATGGCATCGGCCAGGGTCGGGTCGTTGATCCAGCCGTGCCAGTGCTCGATGGGCAGTTGGCTCGTCAGGATGGTGGAGCGGCTGCCAGCGCGGTCGTCGATCACCTCCAGCAGGTCATGCCGGGCTCCTTCCTCCAGCGGGGCTAGCGCCCAGTCGTCCAGCACCAGGACGTCGACCTTTGCCAGCTGTTGCAGGGTACGGCCGAAGCTGCCGTCGCCATGAGCGATGCGCAGTTGTTCCAGCAGGCGCGGGGTGCGCAGGTACAGGGTGCTATAGCCCTGGCGGCAGGCCTGGTTGCCCAGGGCGCAGGCCAGCCAGGTTTTGCCGGCACCGGTCGGGCCGGTCAGCAGCAGGTTGTGCTGCTGGCGGATCCAGTCGCCACTGGCCAGGGTGGCGATCAGACGCTCGTCCAGGGCGCGTCCGGAGCGGCGGTCGAGATCTTCCAGGCAGGCGTTGGCGTACTTGAGCTTGGCCTTCTTGCGCAGCCGTACCAGGCGCTGGTTGTCACGCCAGGCCAGTTCGCGGTCGAGCAGTAGGCCGAGGCGTTCATCGAAGCTCAGGCTGTGGCTGGCCGGCAGCGTCCATTGCTCTTCCAGGGCGCGGGCCATGCCGTCCAGGCGTAGCTGGTGCAGTTGATTCAGGGTGTGTTGCGGCATCATCGAACAGCTCCTGTTGCGGGGGTTGGTAGTAGTCGGCGCCACGGACGTTCTCGTGGTCGCCGGGTAAGGTCGTTTCGGCGGCACGCTGGGGCAGCGGCTGTTGATCCAGGCCTTGCTGGAGCAGGTTGCGCACGCTGCGCCCGGTGAAGGCGCGCAGGTGTACGGCACGTTCGGCAGCGGCTTCCAGGCGTGCATTGCCATAGCGCCGGGCCAGCGAGAGCAGGCCGAGGCAGGCGCGGTAGCCCATCTCCGGGTGCGGCTTGTGGGTCAGTTGGTGATCGATCAGTTGGCGCGTGTAGGGGCCGATCCGCTCGCCCCAGTCGAGCAGGCGTTGCGGCGTCCACTCACGATGCGCCTGGTGCGCTGCGGGCATGTGTTCGCGCTGGGTACTGTAAGCGCCGCGTCGCCCCAGCAGCAGGTGGCTGGCCACCCGCCGGTTGCCATGCAGCACTTCCAGGGTGTGTGCCGTCAGTCGCACGTCCACGTTCTGCCGGGCCAGGGCGGAGGGCACGCTGTAGAAGCTGCCATTGACCTCGATGTGGTAGTCGATGCTGACCTTGCAGCGCTTGAAGGTGGCGACCTCGTAGGGATGCACCGGCAGCGCTCGCAAGGCCGGGCGATCCAGACGCTCGAACCAGTCGCGCCGGCAGCCATCGAGCCGCTTGAACGGGCGCCGATTCAGATCCTCCAGCAGCTCGGCGATGGCCTGGTTAAGCGCATGCAGGCTGAAGAACTGCCGATGGCGCAGCCGCGCCATGATCCAGCGCTCGACCACCTGCACCGCCACCTCGGCCTTGGCCTTGTCCTGAGGCTTGCGTGGCCGTGCCGGCAGGATCACCGTCTGGTAATGACGCGCGCACTCCAGCGTGGCCCGGTTCAGGCCCGGCTCGTAGCGATCCGGCTGGGCGACCAGGGCGCGCGGATTGTCCGGCACAACCATTTCCGGCACGCCGCCAAAGTAGGTCAGAGCCTGGCCCAGCGAGGTCAGCCAGTCCACCTGGGTTTCGCCTGGCGTCGCGCAGGCATAGGTGTAATTCGAGGCGCCCAGGGCGGCGACGAAGATGTGCGCCCGGCGCACTTCGCCGGTGGCCGGGTCGACCACCGGCAGCGTCGGCCCGGCATAGTCGATGAATAGCTTCTCGCCCGCACGGTGCAGCTGACGCATCGAACGTTTGAGCGTCTGGGCGTAGCGCCGGTAGTGCTCGACGAACTGGGTGTAGCGGTAGGTCGGCTGGCCCGCATGCGCGGCGAGATATTCCTCCCACAGCAGCTGCAAGGTCACGCCCTTGCGTCGCAACTCGCGGTGGATGCTCAGCACATCGGGCAGCACTCGCTCACCGCGCGGCTTGTTCGTCGACGTCGGTGCAAACAAGGCGGCCGCCAGCGCGGCCTCGTCCATGGCCACCAGCGCCGGCCAGTCCAGCCCGGCCACCCGCGCCGCCGCGATGTACTTGCTAACCACGCCCTTGGACAGCTGCAAGGCACGGGCAATCTTCTCGTGGGACAAGCCGGCCTCAAACTTGAGGCGCAGACATTCTTTGATGTTTCGCATGGCTACTCGCGGCGCCGCCATCTTCCTCTCCCGAAATCGGTCGAGGATGGCGGCGCATCAGGTCATGCGCAACGAAGGGGAAGGCTTTCGCTAAGTCGTGACCGGCGATTTCGGTAAGCCGTGACCACCTGTTTCGGAACAGGCGGAGAATCGGTCACGTTGCTACCGAAATGAGCGGTCACGCGTTAGCGAAATGAGCGGTCACGATCAACCGAAACGGCCGGTCACGGTGCTCCGAAATCCGCACGGCGCTCATAACGACATCCTCCTGGCCGGGTAACGATGTCGGGTCAAACACGTCATTGGGTAGCTTGGCCATCCCTGCTGCAGTTCTGCAATGTGCTTTCTGAGCGGCCTCCAGCAACATCCAAACTTCAGTCACACCAGCAAACTCGGCTACGTGTTTGGGAGACATGTCAGCCCACTCATAGGGGCGCACGTTGGTCAGGTCGGCAGGCCAGTACCGCTGGCCTGGTTTCGATTCTGGCGGGTAATCCATGGCATTCGAAACGTGCGTATACCCCAAGACAGGCTGCGCGAGCGGGCGTGCTGGAGCGGTTAGCGTTGCATCACTGAGCGCTGCCCCGCGCAGCTTTTCGCGGGGTATAAGTGCCTCGGCAGTGGCGCTGGGAGGAGCAATAATGCCTGCTGCTGCGCAGCAGAGACTGTTTGTTTCTAGTGTCGCCACCATTTGCAGTGCGGAGGAAAGCGGACAAGGCGCTGTGTTGTTCTGTTGGTTCTTCATGCCGCTTTCCTCCGGTGTTCGATAAGCGAGTTGGTCCATCAGGCGCTGGTGGTAGGTGTTGCGGGCTTCTGCGACAGACCATGGGCGGATGGTTTCAACCATGGGTTCGATGCCGACCAAAACAATCCCAGATAGCCGGATCGGATGGCATGAGATCGCGGCGCTCCGTAGCCAGTGCTATCAGGTCGGCCTTGTGGATGCAGGCGGGGAGTTCCGGTGCCATGCCGAACCGATCACAGATGCGCCACCAGATACAGTCCTCGAAGTGCTCGTAGGCACTGATCCATTGCTTGAGTGGACGCGTCATGTCGCCCAGGTACGCCTCGGGTGCGTCATGAAGTAAGGCTGCGAGTTTGTGTTCTTCCGGCACCAGCTCGGCGACGATGCAGCTGTGCTGGGCCACGCTGTAGAACTCGCGGGTGTGACCGTTGAAGCGGCATAGGTGGGCCAGCGCGTGCGAGATGTCCCGTGGGTCGATCATGTCGGCGTCGGGTTCGAGCAGGTCAAAGTGTTTGCCAGAGTGGGTAAGGATCCAGTTCATGCTGCCTCCTTTACAAGATCAGTCAGCAGCAGCGCGTTGTCGGTTTCTTTGTGCAACTGGCGTACCGCGTTTAGAACCGATCCGCGCTTTCAACTGGCGGTCGAACTCCTTGTAGTAGCGCGTGAGTTCACGCAGCTCCTTGGACACCTTGTCGTATTGCTGCTTCAGCGATCCGGCGGCTTGAGGCGTCAGGCGTAACACTGGAATTTCGCGGCTCATGCTGCGTCCTCCTGTGTCCATAGATCCATTGCTGCAGCCATGTTCAAGGCTTTCTCGCGCAGAGCGAGCGTCTGTGCTGCATGAGTTTCCGACTTCACTGCTTTGAAGGTCTCGGCAGCGAGCTTGAGCTTTTCAGCGATCAGTAGAAGAGTCAGTCTGTCCTGGGGCTCCCTGCTCAGCAGTAGCTCTATGCGTTTGACGCTGTTCGTGCGCTTGGGTGATTGAAACAGCGCATTGTTCCTTGGCTTGTTCAAAACCTAAGCTAAAACCCATCGTCCTGGCCGTTTTCGTAACCTTCAACTCGGCCGTCTGCCAAGCCGCCTCGGTAACCGATCCAGTAGAGAATGCCGGTGGCAGTAGCAATGCTGATCAGTGCGCAGATTTGAATTGCAGTCATGTGGTGTGCTCCTGGTGGTATGTCGGCTGGTGGTGGCAGCCAATTGGTTTGTTATTCGTCTTCTGGGTCTGGCGGATCTGCCAGGCCACACATCAGCTTGGCCTGGTGCGGCATGTAGCCTTCTTCTCGCAGGGCGTCGTAGCGGTGATAGTCGTCGGCAAAGTAGCTGCACTCATCACAAAGTCGGCTGGCCTTTTCGTCGGCAGACAACGGTGTATCGCAGTGTCGGCATTGATCGAGCAGTGACATGTCACACCTCGTCGCCGACGGCTTCTGTCGCGGCATTTCTTCATCCGCTCTATAAGCGCGGATATCGATCAGGGCTGCGACATGCTTGATGTGGGCATACCGCAACGCCTTGACGCTGTGATCCAGGGTGGTCACCGGCAGCTGAATACGGCCGCTGTTGATCGCCTCAGTGAAAGTCTTCTCGTTGAGGTTCTTGAAGTAATGCGCGCGCAGCTTTTCCAGGGGGATAAGCACGTCGCCGAAGAGTTGGTGCAGCATCTCGACGGTTGCGCTATCCGGCGCGGGTTGCAGCCGTAGCGGTGTTTGACTGTTGTTGCTCATGGGCAGCGGACTCCTTGCGTTTGAGTCGTGATGGGTGATTCCAAGCATTCAGGCAGTGGCGTTTGGTCAGCTCCCGCAGATGCTCCGGCACTTCGAGGAGCGCTGCATTGCGCTCCTCGCGTGTGTGCATGGCGACGATCTGGCGGGCGTACTCCCTAGGCCACGTCACGGTTGTCTGCCGGGATGGCTGGCAGTTCGAGGCCAAGCTGACTCGCCAGCCAGGGCATGCCGGCTTGCCGGACCTTCGTCGACTGGCTGTATTGCATACCGGCCTTCTCGTGGTACCAGTTACCGTTCTTGATCCGCAGGTATTCCCGGTCACGTACAGGGAATGCCGGGAGGTTGCGGTCAGTGAGCAAGCCCTTGTCACGCATCAGTGCGATCAGTTTGGGGCGGGTGAGGCCGAAGTACTTGGCGGCCTTTTCCAGGCTACGTTCCATCGCGACCTCCTAGGCTGCATGCGCGGCGGGAGTCGCCACGGCTGCCAGGTGGGTGATGGATTCGGCCACCATGGAGTAGATCTCCACGTCACTGCCGCACACCGTGAAGCACTTGCTGAATGGCTTCTTGACGCCGATGCTCATGATGGTGGGTGATGCCAGTGCGGGTTTTGTTGCGATGGATTGCCAGGTTGATAGGTTGCTCAAAACCCATATCGAGGCTGAGCGCGCCGCCGGTTTGCACCAGGTCGAACACACGCTGCTTGTGTTCAATTTCGAAGACGCCGTAGCGGCGGTCTGCGTGTGGCACAGACGACGGATCGCTTGGACTGTCTGGCCCGTTGACGATCTCTTCAATGAAGTCCGCAAGCTTAAGATGCATCTTTTTGCTGTTGGTCAGGGTCAGCGTGTGGCGTTCGCAGCCCAGCTCAATTGTGAAGTGCGTGTCGGCTTTGCAGCGCTCAACTTTCAGGCGGAAGGCTAGGGCCTCCCGCTGAACTTCGGCACGCAGCAGGTGGTTGAAGGTTTCGGTTAGGTTTACCTGAGCCTTGAGCAGGGTCAGGGTGCGGTTGTCGAGTTTGTACTTGCTCATGCCGCTTGCCCTCCGCCGTTTGGATCGAACGGGCAGAGCGCGTTGCGTTCTTTAGGCTTAGGTTTGGACGCGATGAATGTGCAGCCAAGGTCTTGCGCTAGGCGGCGGATTTCAAAGATGCGGGAGGGGTTAGCAGCGGCCGGGTGGACGTGCAGGGTAGCTGTGGTGTGCATGGTGTTGCCTCGCTCTGTGGTGAAAGAGTTAGGCAAATATCAACCGCTGGTTGATTAATGTCAACCGAAAGTTGATTTATGAAAGGCTTGTTCTTGCTCACGCGTGAGCAATCTGCTATCAAGTCACGCGCCCACTGCGCTTTAGAGGATCTGAAAGCGGAAATCGCTGCTATGGAGGGGGAGGGCTTGAAGCAATTTACAGATATCGTTGGTTTGTTCGCTGATATTTTCACTATCGGTGCTTCTGCAATTGCAATATATCTTTTTGTATTTAAGCGCGATGCGATCGCATCAGTATTCTCACTGTTGCTAAATTATTCCTATCAGTTGTCTTTGACAGAATTGAAGGAGAAGTTAGATCGCATTAATGAGTATACCGCAACTAATGACGAAGAAAATCTTGTGATAATGAATATATTGCATGAGTTTCTAGGGCAGGTTAGAGGTAATGATAAGCTTAAGTTAATCATGGCAGAGCAAGTGATTTTGATTGAAGGTGTTATAACCAAAAGTGACAAAGGTAAAAAAATCACGGAGCCAATGAAAAGAGCTTTGGTGAGTGAGATTAGAGAGAAGATCAGACATCTTAATATTCAAGTTATTGATGAGATTGTTGGGGGGCGTACATGAGCAAGATTGTAGTTGCAGTCAATGTTATGATCACAGAGAAAGACAAAATCTCCGACGTCGTTGACGGTGGTGGTGATGGCGAGATGTTCTTTCTCTATGATGGAAAGCATAAGTGGTCGATGATGATTGGTGGCGAAGGATACGTCCTATTCTATTATCCCGGGAGAGCCGACATTCATCATTTGGCTTCATACACACCCGATGAGTGGCCCGAGGATATTGATATGGTTATATATCGAGTGAAAGACATCGGTACTAAAGAAGCAAAGGAAAGCTTTGCGGATCTATATGCAGTATTAAAAGCCAAGAAATGGAATATGGATAGCGTTCTTGACGAAATAATCGCGACCGGGCCTTTTGAGCTTGGTGGGTCATTCAGGTATGAACGATCCCACCACTTTTCCACAAAATGTGAGTTTCTTCAGTAATGTCAATTATTGGATATTGAGGGTTTATAGGCCTTAAAAATTGCCTTCCGGCATCTTCTACCAATATTTTAAAAGTGGCCTCATTAGTACGTGGAACCCGAGCTATCACCCTATCTCCAGTTTTAGTCTCCGCTTCTGGATCTACAAATATGATACATCCAGTTGGATAGCTACGACCGGGACCAGGATTCGTCATGGAGTCGCCGAGAACTTTGAGGGCATATCCGTTCTTGCTGATTGGTACTGGGCAGGATAGCCATGACTCTCCATCATGTTGCTCAAAATTTGACTCACACCATGCACCGGCCTGTACCCACGATATCAGTGGGACCTTTCCAAAAAGTCGAGTTACTTCGCGAATATTGCTGTCAACGCGTGGACTGAGCTGATGAACGTTACTGCTCACCGTTTGATTTTTGGGTAGCACACCGTACTCCAGCCACTCCCTTCGCACCTTCAACCACGAGCACAGTATAGCCATGCTGTCGGCTTCAGGGATGGCGTCCCCGTTCAACCATTTGCTCACCGCCTGGGGGCTCTTACTCACCCCAAGACTTTTCAAGTGCTTATGAATATCCACCCCACGCCCGCGGGTGCGTACACCGGCATCGTCGAGTGCTTCGTGAAGGCGCGCCGTGAAAGCTGCCCGTAGCTCATTCTTATCAACCATGAGTTGATACTCTCACAGGGGTTGCGCAATAGTCAGTTGATGTTAATATCAACCGCGAGTTGATAAATGGAGGTTGCCATGTTGGACCCCGCAGATTTTCCGAACGCCATCGCGTTCGCATTTGAAGCAGTAGGCGGTATCGGAGCCGCCGCCAAGGTATGTGACAGGAGTTACCAAGCACTCAATAAATGGCGCTTGGCTGCCAGCCTTCCACGCACCGATTACACCGGTGAAACCCACTACGCAAAGCTCTTAGCGACCGCCGCTGAGCAAAAGGGCAACGCGTTCGACGCTGCCTGGTTGCTCAACGTATCAGCCCCGCAGAAAGCTGCAGCGTAGATAGAAAAAAGGCGACCCAAGGGTCGCCCAGTTCCTCCCGGCACACACCACCACAGTGCTGTCGGGTCGCGACGAAGGTAGGAGGGCACACCACATGCAAACCACCTCCCTTTATCGCGCTGCCAAGACACGGATGTCTTGGGTTGCTGCCTTTTCCACCACAGATTAGGCAGCTGTTGCGCCAGAGGTGAGCAACGGATTGTTCGCCTCGGCACGGTGCCGGTTTCGATCCCTAGATCTTGCCGGCGTTTGGGCCCTTTCAAGCCACGCGGCAAATGTATCACCACTACACGTCGCGGGGCACTGGCAACTTAGTAGGATTAATGCCATGAGCCGAGTAGCTTTAAGCTGTGTTGATCGAGCGCAAAAGGAAATACTGACGCTCGAATTAGCCCTGTATCACGCCGCACGGGACTATCCCGGCGGTGCCGCAGCAATCGCCGCCACCACCGGCCGCAATGCCACCACGCTGCAGCACAAGTTGTCTCCCACCCATCCCTCGCACACCGTCAACATCCAGGAGTTCGGCGAGATCCTCGAACTGACCAAGGACCGCCGCATTCTCGATGCGGTGCACGCCCTTGTGGGCGACACGATCTGGCAGGAATTGGCTGAGGCGTACACCAACGACATGCCTGAGACCCTGACCACGGGTATCGCCATGTTTTTCCGGCAGGTCGCCGATTTGTCCGAAACCTGGGCCAAGCACATTGGCGACGGCAAGGTCGATGACCGTGAGCTGGCTGAGATACGCCAGTTGGTGTTTCGCGGTATCCAGGGTTTGTTGGGCATGTACAACCCGCGCCCGCTACGTCAACCAGACGACTTGTGGGGTGGAACGTGGCTGATATTGCTGACTTCGCAAATGACCTGGTGCAAGAGCGGATCGATCAGGCCGTCGCTGCACGCCTGGCGCTGATGTCTACCACGGCTCAGCATTCGCTGATGTTCTGTGACGAATGTGACGGCCCCATCCCCGAGGCCCGTCGTTTGGCACAACCAGGTTGCACGCTCTGCATTGAGTGCAAGACCGTCGATGATCAGAGGGCTGCCCGTTATGCTCGATGATGTGATTAATCAGTTCGCGGACTATGGTCTTGAGCCCGCTCAACCCTTGGTATTCGGCAAGCTTACCCGCTGCAAAACCACCCAGGACAAAGGCAAGGAAAAAAACGGCTGGTACGTCATCCACGAACACCGCACCGAAAAAAACGAGACGCTGATCTTCGGCAGCTTCGGTGACTGGCGTTCTGGCGATACCCAAAAGATCAAGGTCAAGCCCGGACGTATGAGCCCCGAGGAGCGGGAGGTCATGCGCGCTCGCCAGGAAGATGCCAAGCGTAAGGCCGCCGAGATCGCGGCCAACGCATCACGCCGAGCGGCCAACCGTGCAGCCGGCCTGTTCAAGCGCATGCCAGAAAAGGGTAAGAGCGCCTATCTGGACCGAAAGCAAATCGTTGGCTTCAAGGTTCGCTATGCGCCACGTACTGGCGCATTTTTGGTACCCATGTGCAACGTCCGCGATCAGATCGTCGGCCTGCAGGTGATCTTCCCGGTCAAGCAAGAAGACACCGGTCGGGATAAGCAGTACTGGCCGCCCGGTATGTCTAAAGAGGGCGCTTTTCACCTGATTGGCCCTCACCCAGAGCCCGGCGAACCGGTGCTGGTGTGTGAGGGCTACGCCACGGGCGCAAGCCTGCACATGGCGACGTCGCTCACTGTCGCCATCGCCTTCGACGCGGGCAACCTGCTGCCTGTCTCCAAGGCCATGCGCGAGCGCTTCCCTGGCTGTCCACTTATCATCTGCCGGGACGACGACTGGAAAACCAAGCGTCCCAATGGTGACCCCTGGAACCCCGGTGAAGAGAAAGCCAACAACGCCGCGCTGGTCGTCGGTGGTCAGGTGGTTGCCCCGATGTTCTCCGGCGAGCGTGAGATCAAGTGGACCGACTTCAACGACCTGCACGTCGCCGAGGGGTTGGAGGCCGTCCGCCGCCAGGTGCTTGCGGTGGTCAAGCCTCCTGCAGCGGGTGGCTGGAAGGATCAACTGGCACGCACCGAAAATGGCTCCCTGATCGCGCACATGCAAAACGTCGAGCTGATCCTGGGCAATGACGAACGCTGGGCCGGTGTCATCGGCTACAGCGTATTCAGCTCCAAGATCGTCAAGCTGCGGTCTGCGCCCTTCGGCGGCGGTGCCGGTGACTGGGCCGACATTGACGACATGCGAGTGATGAAGTGGCTCGCGCAGCAATACAACCTGCGGGTCAAAGCTTCCCATGTGATCGAGGCGGTCAGTGTGGTTGCCCACGACCACGCCTTCCACCCGGTGCGGGAGTACCTGGAGAAGCTGGAATGGGATCGCGTGCCACGCATTGAAACCTGGCTGACCGATGTGCTGGGCGTCCAGGCCAGTGAGTACTCGGCCAAGGTCGGTAAGCGCTGGCTCATCTCAGCGGTTGCCCGTGTGATGCGCCCAGGCTGCAAGGCCGACTCAGTGATGATCCTCGAAGGCGGGCAGGGCGCCGGTAAGTCCACGGCCATGGGCGTGCTCGGTGGCGAGTGGTTCATGGATACGCCCTTTGCCCTAGGTGACAAAGACAGCTTCCAGGCGATTCGCGGCAAGTGGATCGTCGAGCTGGGCGAGCTGGACAGCTTCAACAAGGCGGAAAGCACCAAGGCCAAACAGTTTTTTTCCGCGTCCACCGACACCTACCGCGAGAGCTATGGCCGCAGAACGAATGACGTGCACGCCAGTGTGTTTTCGTGGGCACCACCAACCAAGAGGAGTACCTCAAGGACGCCACGGGCAACCGTCGTTACTGGCCGGTGTTCTGCAACAAGGTCGATCTGGAGCAACTGCGCGAGATCCGCGATCAGCTGTGGGCTGAGGCGCTGTTCTGCTTTGAAGCGGGCGATATCTGGTGGGTGAATAAAGACGAATCCAAGATGTTCGCCGAGGCTCAAGACGAGCGCTTCGTGGTGGATGAATGGGAAGGGCCAATCCTGGCCTGGATGGAAGAGTCGCAGATCGGGGAGACCGCTACCGGTAACGAGATCCTGACCCAGGCGCTGAAGCTGGACTTCGGGCATTGGGGCAAACCCGAGCAGATGCGGGTCGGGGCGATCATGCACCGGTTGGGATGGCGCAAGCGGCGTATGCCCGCGCTGCCAAAAAGCGGAGTGCGGCCATGGGCCTATGAAAAGCCTGCGGGCTGGGGGCGTGCGTCTGCGTTGCAGCAGGCGGTGATCGAGGAGCCTTGCTTTGATTAAGCGAATCGATGAGATGCTCAAACTGTGGGCGCAGGATCTGCATTCGCCTGTGCCGGACGGCGCTGGCGGGCCGAGTGGCGGTAATATGATCGCCATGTTGATGGAGTGCAAAGGGGAGTTGATACGCGGCACGCGTGGTAGTCGGGTGCTGCTGGATGAATCGGCCGACATAGAACTGATCGTCAGGAAACACTTGCCGCCTCGTCTTGCCCTGGTCGTATGGGAGCACTACTGCAACCACGAAAGCTTCCTCTCGCAGAAGCTGTTGCACTGCGCCTGCAGTTCGAGGACCTATTACATGCGGTTGCATGACGCGCATGTGTTCATCCAGGGGATGCTGATGGGGAAAGCTGCATGACCCTCTGCGTCACTCCGTGTGCCACTGTCCTACTGTCCCACCTTGTCCGACTCGCATTAAGCGCAGTTGGACAGGTGCAGGCCGCGCCGTTACTGGGCTGTCCTACTGTCCAACCTTCACCCGCCCCACGCACACATGAGCATAGCGGGGACGTAGTCGCGCCCATGGCGCGCACGCGTGCTTTTAGCTTTCTCTCTATACACAAGAGAAAAGTAAAAAAGGTAGGACAGTAGGGCAGAGCCCCGAATTCAGGGAGCTGTAGCTGTCCTACTTCGATTCAGAATAGTGGGACAGGCAAGACAGGGCACAAGAAGCGATAGCCGATTGAAATGCGTTGTCCCTGCGTTACACCTGCGTCATACCTGTATTGCACCCGTATTGCGCTATGGCATTAAAACCCGCTTGCTGCCAGTAAAATCCACCTGTAAAAAGTACCCATCTTCGATAGGTGCGACCGCAAGCAGCGGGACACACCACCACACTAAACCCGGCCATTGCGCCGGGTTTTCGCGTTTATGGGGTAAGGCAATGACGAATGAACAACAGGCCCTGGCCGAGATGCCGATCTGGTTAGTGATTGTCCTCGCCCTGGTGGGCGGTGTGTCCGGGGAGATGTGGCGCGCAGACAAGGAAGGGGCACGGGGCTGGGCCCTGGTCCGGCGTTTGGCTCTTCGGTCAGGCGCCTGCGTTGTGTGCGGCGTGTCAGCGATCATGCTGCTTTACGCGGCGGGCATGTCGATTTGGACATCAGGCGCGTTGGGATGCCTTACGGCGATGGCAGGTGCTGACGTTGCCATTGGGCTGTACGAGCGGTGGACAGCCAAGCGGCTGGGCCTGAGTGAGTCGGTTGCTGGCGGTGAACAAGGGTAGTAACTCGCGAAACGGAGGCCTACATGGGTATCGAACTGCAAATCGCGGCGAGCACCTCCACTACGGGAGATGCTTTTGATCCGCTGCTCAAGGTGCTGCAATCACTTAAAGATCTTCCCGAGTTTCCGTTTGACGTCTTCTACAGCCTTGTCTTCGAGTCGCTTGAGCATCTTTCCGTAAGTATCGACAGCCCCGCACTTGGTGCAGGTCACCTTCGAGGCGTTGTTGGGCCGGGCCGGCATCTCGAACTTATCATTGCTGCACTTACCGCACTTGATACTTATCTTCATCGTTTCAACATGGCAGGTACGGAAAATGAAAGAGAGTAAAACCACGAAAAAAAAGCGAGCACCGCAGGCAAGCGACTGTGGTATTCGCGCCGCAAGACTAAATTTGCTCAAGGCTCGTGCTGAGTATCTCGAGCAAATAATTCAGTCAATTAATGGATCTACTTGATTCTGGCGGAAGGTGGGGCTGTAAAGTCTTGCATCTCCTCTTGGAGCACGAAACGAATATCCTCGTAACTCATTCCCTTGACTTGCGCTGGCGGCCAACTGAACTTATGAACAAGGTAAAAGCGGACCGCATCCATTCCGTCCAGAGTGTTGTAGTTCTCGCGTTTTGCAATGGCGTCACCATATACGGCTAGGTGGAAGGCTAGGCCGCCTTCTGCATCGTGTAGCCTCTTCCAAATTTCGTACTTTTCTTTTTCAGACACAATCAGCTCCTATCTCCCATTATGGGAAGCGGTTGTCGCCTAGCTACGGGCGAATCGCCATCATATACACACTCTGGCATTGCTAGGAATGGATACATATCTGGTAATTCTCAGAATGACTGGAGGCTCCATCCATGATGCGGCTTGAGATGCGTGACAACATCGATCAGATCGTCAGGGAGATGCGCGGTATAAGTCGGTCGAAGGTGCCAACGGCAGCAGCCAAGGCGCTGACCTTCACGGCGGAGCGCGTCCAGGCTGCCGAGAAAGCCGAATTGGCGCGGGTGTTTGATCGCCCCACACGCTGGACACTGAACTCCATTTTCAAGCGCAGCGCCACGGTCACCCGACTGTATGCTCGGGTATGGGTCAAGGATGAAGCCAGTTCTGGTGTGCCCGCGGCCAAGTATTTGCCGGTGCACATGGACGGTGGCAACCGCCCGCATAAGCGCTTCGAGAAGGCGCTGATCCATTACGGCTTGATGCCAGCGGACATGTACGCAGTACCAGGTCGGCGCGCCCGAATGGATGGCAACGGGAACATTAGTCGCGGCCAGATCGTGCAGATCCTTTCCGCCCTCGGTGCCGCAGAGCGGGTTTCGGGCTTCATGGCTAACCGCACAAAAACGGAGCCAGCGGCGCAACCGCAATGCACCGGACTACTTCGTGGTCGGCCTGGTAACGGCACCGGACCTCGCGGTATCTGGCAAACGGGTCGGCAACGGTGCCAGACCCATCCTGATCTTCGTCAAGCGCCCAACGTATCGAAGGCGCTTTGACTTCTACGGGGTCGCCAATCGCGTGGCCCAGGCCGAGTTCGAACCGCTGTTCCGGCGTGCCCTGGCTCGGGAGATGGAAAGGGGCTGACCCCCTGTCGATTTCGTGGTTTTTCGTTTCAAAAAGTGGCGATATTTTCAATGATTTGGCAGGCTTTAGGTTTGACAGAGGCACATGTGCCTCGAAATCAATGGGTCCTTCCGGGCACCGGGGCCAACGGGGTAATTCGAACCCCGACTTTTTTCACAGATTCAAACCTGACATAGGGGGTTCCGCTTCCATGTCCGCAATAGGACCAGACCATGCCAACCCAACGTGAAGTCGCTGATCACCTGGACATGAGCGAGCGAAATGCCCGCGACGTGCTCAAGGCGTTAGACCTGGACTGGCAGACCGCAAGCTTGGATGAGATCCGGACGGCTTACATCCGCGACCTGCGCGAAAAGCCGCTGGGCGCGGGGGCAGCCAGCTTGAACAGCTCAACAGAGCGCGGATCGAAGACCTGCAGCAGAAGTCAGCAAACGGACGGTTGGCATATCACGAGAAACTCGGATCGCTGATTCCGGCTGGTGAGGCTGAGCGGGCGATGTCCGACTGGGCCAGCTTCGCAAACCGGGAATACCTGGGCGGGCTTGAACGAATCATTCAGGAAATCGAGAACGTGCAGAAACTCACGGTAGATCGAACAGTGGTGGCCAAAGTTGCTGGACCTACAACCGAGCGAATTGCAGGCTACGCGCGAAAACTTGGCGCGGAGCTTGTTGGCAGCAGCGGGGAAGTTCAACCCGCCCCGTGACATTCCGACCGCGCATTACATGAGCACCGAGTTTTACCTGCCCGCTGAGAGCGGTGTGCTTGCACGGGCTCTACGACTTCCAATACACGCCTTACTTTCTCGGCGTCGCCGCTGCCCTGGACGACCCTCGGGTGAGCGAAGTTGACCTGATGAAAGCGGCGCAGATCGGCTGGACGTGGTTCCTGATCGGCTACCTGTTCAAGTTCATCCATAACCTGCCGCGTCCGATCATGATCCTGTTTGCCAAGGAAAAGGACGGCAAGAACTTCCACGACGAAAAGCTCAAGTTCGGCGTCAACGCGAACACTGAGGTGGCGAAGCTCATGCCGGTGGATGTCAGCCGCACCTCCGGCAACCGCTGGGACCATAAGACCTTCCCGGGCGGGTTCCTCAAGCTGGTCGCGTCCAACTCGCCGGGCAATGTCAAATCCACGTCTTCTGTGGGCTTGTCAGTGGTAGAGGAACCGGACGATACCAGCGACGACGTGAAGGGGCAGGGCGATGCCATCGCGCTGCTGGAAGAGCGCGGCAAGCGCTATCCCGGTTCCAAAATGCTGGTAGGCGGGACACCGGCGATCAAGGGCGCGAGCAAGACCGAGGCACGCTTGGCCCAGACCGATTGCCGGGTGTTGCCGGTCATCTGCCATTCGTGCGGTCAGGCGCACGTCCTGGACTTCGCACACATCAAGTGGCTCGACATCGAGGAGGAAGCGACGCCTCATGAGATCTACGGTCGCGCGGATCCTGACACTGCCGGCTACGGTTGCCCGCATTGTGGCGAGATCTGGGACGACTACCAGCGCAAAGAGAATATCCGCAACACGGTGTTCAATGCGGTAGAAGCCGGCGACCCATACTGCGGTTGGGTTCCGACCAAACCCTTCGCCGGGCGCGCCGGGTTCATTGAGCTGAATGAGCTGTATGCCTGTTTGCCCGGTACCAGCTTGGCCGACATCGTGCGCGAGAAGCTCAACGCCGAACATCAGGCGTCCATGGGTAACCTGTCGCTGCTGATCAAGTTCGTCAACCAGAAAACAAGGCCGTGCCTACGAGTACAAATCCGATCTGCCCGAAGCTGACAAGCTGGCTGAACGCGCAGAGGACTACCCAGAGTTGTACGTACCCATGGGCGGGATCGTTATCACCGCTGGCGTCGATGTGCAGCACGACCGCTTGGCGGTGGTGATGCGTGCCTGGGGGCGAGGTGAGGAATCTTGGTTGCTTTAACTGGGGTGAGATCTACGGTGAGGTGGTGTTGCCTGACCAGGGCGTCTGGTTGGATCTGGAAAAGCTGCTGTTTGCGGCAATTCCACACGCCTGCGGCGCCAAGCTGAAGGTGTTGGCTACGTCACTCGACACCTCCGACGGCACGATCACCCAGGACGCGGCTTATGCGTTCTGCCGCAAACACCAACGTAAACGGCGTGATGGCGATCAAGGGCGCGAGCGAACGCGGGCAACACCCGCGACGACGAGCGCAGGGAAATCTTCAGCGCGCCTCGGCAGGGCGTCGATACCGACAAAGAGCAAAAGGCCTCGAAGTACGGCCTGCGCCCTTACATCGTCGGCACGTCTCGGGCCAAGGATCTGTGGATCGAGGGTCGGCTGCCGTTGACCGGTGATGGTCCTGGCCGCATGCACTTTTTACAAGACGGTGCGTCCGGATTACTTCCGGCAGATCACCGCCGAAGTGAAGGCGCCCAGTCGTCGGCATCACTACCGCAAAATGTGGCAGAAAAAGGCTGGTGAGCCGAACGAAGGCACGGACTGTGAAACGTATGCCTTGCACGCGGCCCGCTCTCTGAAAAACGCACCTACTGCAGGAGCAGGATTGGGCGGCACTCGATGCGCAGATCCGACAGGGTGGGTTGTTCGATCAGCCCGATCCGGTTAAGCCAGAGACGGAGCCCGATATCGAAGGGGCGCCCCCTGAACCATCACCACCAGTTGAACCACCGATCTCCCGCCTGCTGGCGGGAGAGTTGTTTCTGGGCGCCGCAGTGCAATGCGCGTGCTCTCCCAACGTAGGAATTAATCATGGCTATCACACTGGAACAAGCACAGGGCCAGCTCCAAGCCTGGCTCGATGCGAGCATGAAGGTCAGCCAGAAGCAAAGCTACCGGATCGGCACCCGACAGCTGGAGTACGCTGACCTTGCCGAGATCACCAAAACGATCGACTACTGGCAGAAGCAAGTTGATGGCCTGGAAAAGCGGCCGGCCACGGGGGATTGTCCTGCGTGGGATCACGCCGCGATGAGCCGCGCACCGAAAGCCCCAGAACCCACACTGCTCGACAAGGCCATCACCTGGTTGAGCCCTGAACGCGGCGCCAAGCGCATGCATGCCCGGCTCACCATGACCGCGCTGGGCGGTTACAGCGGGCGCGTCGAAGGCCAAGCGCTCGTTGAGTGCTTGGAACCCAGCCGCCGGCAGTGCAGCGGCTGACTTGCTACCCGACTTGCCCACGCTTCGCGAGCGATGCCGTGACCTTGAGCGCAACAACCCCATCGGTGGCGGCGCGATCAACACGGTGACGACTAAAACGGTCGGTACTGGCTTGGCGCTCAAGTCCGTGGTGAACCGGCAGATCCTTGGCTGGGATGAAGATCAGGCCCGGGATTGGCAGCGCAAGACTGAATCGTTGTTCAAGTCCTGGGCGGAAACGACCTGCTGCGACATTACCCGCGAGCAAAACTTCTATGGTTTTGCAGGATCTGAACGTGGCGTTCGGTGCTGAGTAGCGGTGATGTGTTTCCGCTGTTGACCCACAAGGAGCGCCCTGGTCATCACTACTCGGCGTGTATCCAGCTCATTGAAGCCGACCGAATCTGCAACCCGTCGGGCAGAGCCGATACGGAAATCCTCACCGCTGGTATCGAACGTGACGCCGACGGCGCTCCGATCAAGGCTCACATCCTGCGCAGCCACCCTGGTGCGCTGGGTGTTAAAAGAACGGGAATGGGATGAGCGTCCGTTCTTCAACGAGCGCGGCGGTCGGGTGCTGTTGCACGTGTACCGCCGCCGGCGAGTGGGTCAGCCACGCGGTGTGCCGTACCTGGCGCCGGTGATCGAAAAGCTCAAGCAATTGGACCGCTACACCGATGCCGAGTTGGGAAGCTGCGGTGGTGTCGGCGTTCTTCGCTGTGTTCATTCAAGCGGGGACAGGCGGGAGCCTAAGCCCACTGGCATCTGCTGCTACCGGCAACACGCCCGTCGGCGGCGACCGGCCAGCAGGACGGGAGCAGGGTGGCTGGGACGGTTCGCTCAGCGGCGGCATTGTCGCCGAGCTGGACGACGGCGCGTCAATTGATACTGCGGCACCAGGTCGGCCGAACATGGCGTTTGACCCGTTCGTGTTGGCGATGCTGCGCCAGATCGGCATGGCCCTGGAATTGCCCTATGAGGTGCTGATCAAAAGCACTTCACGGCCAGCTACACCGCCGCGCGTGCGGCAGTCATGGAGGCGTGGCAATTCGTTTCGCGGTTGCCGCGACTTCCTGGGCTCACACTTCTGCCAGCCGGTGTACGAGCATTGGCTTGAAGAGGCCATTGCGCAGGGTGATATCGAGGCCCCCGGGTTTTTCGATCACCCGCTACTGCGCTATGCCTACTGCGGTTCGCTGTGGGTAGGCGATGGTCCTGGCACCGTAGACCCGCTGAAGGATATCAACGCCGCCGAGAAGCGGATCGATATCGGCGTCAGCACGTTGGCGAAGGAATCCATGCTCTACGACGGCAGTGACTGGGAGGAAAACCACGAACAGCGCGCCCTGGAAGTGAAGCGTCGGCGCGAATGACGGGCTTTTCAGCTTCGCCGACGGCCCGCCCGGACAATGAGCCGCCGGCCAATCCCGACCTACCTGAACGGACCTAAACTATGAGCGACAACCCAACCGATGCACCCGTGCACCGGGTGACGGCGTTCGACCTGGTCTCACGCGAGCCCCTGGGCCATCACTCCGGACATGCTCCAGACCATCACCGCCATTGCCCGTCGGGAACATGGAAGGGGCCCGAGGCCCTGGAAGCCAGGCAAGGCAAGCCCCTGCAGAACAGCCGTGCAGTGACTCAACGTGGCAACGTTGCCTTGCTGCCCCGTCACCGGCCCGGTGTTCCGCTACGCCAACTTTGTTCACGGGCGCTGTCCGGGGCAACCTCGCTGGATGTCCTGGCCAAAGAGTTCACCAATGCCGTCGATGATCCGCGAAACAGACACCATCATCCTGGTGATGGATACACGGGCGCATTGCCAGTGGTATCGCTGAGTTTCGCTCAGATGATCCGTGCTTCTCCAAAGCAGGTCGTGGCCTACGTATCCGGCAACGCAGCCAGCGCAGGCCTATTGGATGGCGGCAGCGGCACATGAAATTGTCATGAGCCGTACCGGCGCCGTTGGCTCCATTGGCACGGAACGGTGTTGACGGTGCGTAAAAGCGAAGACGACGGCAGTTTCGAGATCGTCAGCAGCCAAAGCCCGAAAAAACGACCGGACTTCGGTACCGAATCAGGCCGCGCTGTCGCACAAGCCCACGTCGACCGCCTGACGACACATCTTCGTCGAGGACGTCGCTAATTATCGCGGGCCCCAGTGTTGAAACCGTCCTGGCTGACTTCGGCCAGGGCGACATGCGGATTGGGCGCTCGAGATGCCGTGGAACTGGGCATGGCCGACCGTGAATCCACCTTGAAAACCTTATTCGCCGAATTCACGGCAGTCCCTCCGGAGATCGATCCCATGTCCGCACCAAACAGCAGCA